>JAOTOM010005126.1:237500-260000 GCA_034440615.1 Ashinkailepas kermadecensis | reverse complement strand
AATTATTCAGGATTGAGCTCGCAATATTTATGTTTGACTAAATGTCAGTTGTCAATCAACATCCAAATGCAGGGTAAAGCCCAATCTCAATCTAAAGTTCGAATACAAGACTGGCAACTTGATCATTTCACGAGGCATTATGTTTTCAATTAAATTATTTCACTTCGTCAATTGCGCATGTTTTCTGCGTGTCCATGCTCCTACTGGAGTGAAAAACGCTCAATAGAGAATCTACTTCAAAAGCAATGCCCCGAGTGAGGATCGAACTCACGACCTTGAGATTATGAGACTCACGCGCTGCCTACTGCGCCATCGAGGCTTGCGGTTCGCCGCGAAACACAGAACTTCCAACAGATTCGATTTCTTGTGTAACTGTGCTATGCCTCTAAGCAATTGTGCTATATCACAAACATTGCGACAAATTATTCACGATCGAGCTCGCAAAGTCGATGTCTGATTGAATGTCAATACAGTACGTATGCGCAAGTGTACGCATATTTTCGTTCATACGCATATTCATTCATTCATTCGTTCATACGCATATTCATGTTCATATTTTCGTTATCGTCTTCGTCAGTTTTTGTGAGAACTTCGATGCACCATAGATACAGCCGTAACAATGCTTGATACTCGGGGATGTGTGTGATTCACACATCACATATTTAGCTACTATCACGCCAAGTCCTTCTACTAACGCAGATGTGTGAATATTGACGTTTCCGAATCAAACAGAAGAAATTGCATTGCACCGTCCAGGGGTCAAGGGAGTCAATGGGCTCCCCATCGTCCTGGCGGTAGAAAAATAACTCTCATGTGGGTGTAGTTATGGCGGTGTTCGTGTTGCTACGTGGTGCTGCCGATGTAGTGATGTACGTGTATGTGTTGTATGTGGTGGTGCAAAAGAGTGAGCAAGTGTCAGTTGTGTGCAACGTGCAGACAGTGTTTACAGGGTTTCAGGCGGATGGGAAGGGATTGGCAAGAAGAAACCCACGTGTAATAGTTTGTATAGTTTGTAAATGCGGGACAGGTAAAGACGAAGAGAACACAAATAAATAAAAGCATGTGAATGAAGAGAGCACGGCTTCAAAAAGTAGAAAATATCCTGCGGAATGCACTAGAGAAAAAAGGGGGGTTTGGGTCGGTAGAGGTAGCCCGGGGGAGCGGTGGCACCGCCGGACTGACCTGAGACCGAGTCGAGAAGTGGAAGGCCGTAGAGGGAGAGCCGGATGCAGAGTAAAGAAGGGGCATCGGGTCCAGACAGGGTCCAGACAGGGTCCAGATCGAGTACAGACCGGGTCCAGCTGATTTGGAGTGGAGAGCCGCGTGGAGTAGAAGGCGTCGAGAGGCTATAGGTTGAAGAGTAGATGATGAAGGCGCGACGAGTCCAAGAAGGGTAGACTTGAGTGATAGATAAGTAGGAGTCGGGAAGAACTGGTGGTGTAGTGTGTAGGTGTGGGTGTGTGTGTTTGTGTGTGTTGGTGTTGGTAGTAGATCGATCCTCGCCAACCTCTTCGATCCTCGATCTCCTGTCGTCCGCTAGTGTTATCGATATCTCCGTCGAAATGAACACCGAATTTTTTCCTATTCCTCCCATCGAAATCATGGTAAGTTCCTACTGAAACATGTAGCACAGACATTTGGCACAAATTATTCAGGATCGAGCTCACAATATTTGTGTCTGACCTAATGTCAGTTGTCAATCAACATCCAAATGCGGGGTGAAGCCCAATCGTCTAATCCAAAGTTCGATCTAAAGTTCGAATACAAGACTGGCAACTTGATCGTTTCACGAAGCATTATGTTTTCAATTCAATCCGTTCACCTCGTCAATTGCGCATGATTTCTGCGTATCCATGCTCCTACTGGATTGAAAAACATTCAATCGAGACTTCAAAAGACATGCCCCGAGTGAGGATCGAACTCACGACCTTGAGATTATGAGACTCACGCGCTGCCTACTGCGCCATCGAGGCTTGTTGTTCGCCGCGAAACACAGAACTTCCAACACATTCGATTTCTCGTGTAACTGTGCTATGCCTCCAAACAATTGTGCTATATCACAAACATTGAGACAAATTATTCACGATCGAGCTCGCAATGTCCATATCTGATTGAATGTCAGTACAGTACGTATGCGCAAATGTACGCAAGCGCAAATGTACGCACGCGCAAATATACGTAAGCGCAAATGTACGTATATGCAAATGTACGTATGTGCAAATGTGCGTCGATGCAAATGCACGTACACGCAGAAGTACGTAAACGCAAACGTACGTGAGAGCACTTAGTTGCAAGTGTACTCAGATGCAGAAGAACGTAAGCGTAAATGTACATATGCGGAAATGTATATAACAGTAAGTGTACCCAGGCGTACAAGCATGTATGCGCATAAGTACGTAAGCTCAAATGTACATGAATGCAAAAGTGCGTAAGCGCAAATGTACGTCTCTGTAAATGTACGTAAGTGCAAGTGTACATACGCGCAAAAGTGCATAAGCATAAATGTACTCAAGCGCAGATGTACGTGAGCGCAAAAGTGCGTAAGAGTAAACGTACAAAAATGGAAATGTATGTCACCGTAAGTTTACGTAAGCACAAATGTACATGAACGGAAAAGTACGTATGGCAAATGCACGTAAACGCGAATGTACGGAAGCACCAAAATAAGTAAGCCGAAATGTATGTATGAGCCCATGTATGTACATTCACGTTTGAGTACCTTTAGTTAGGTATCAATGCCATACTTATATCTTCTCTTAAGTACGTTTGTCATCAATGCATTTGTCATACGTACTTTTTGTGCTTAGGTACATCTGTGCTTACGCGCATCTGGCACGCGTACTTTTGTACATGCGTACATTAATTTCTAAAGGTCTATGCATGGCAGCGAAACAATTGCATTCTTGTTCAGAGCGTCTGTTGCAATTAAGAGAACCTAATTCTTGAGCATCAGTAAAAAGCTAAATATCTTGCAAATATAACAAGTACACCAAAGATATGGAACAGTACCCTGCATCCTCTAGAAAGTCCAAGACATGTAGAATATAGGAATGCGACACTGATGCATCAGGCGCATTTGTGCCCTTTGGTATTGGGGGCGTCATTTTGCTTCATAATGTCTCCATTTAAGGTGATGGAAAAATCGGGCTTGGAGTGCGTGCAACTGGCTCTTGTCGTTGAATATAATACGCGCAGAAATAGCAAGAAATGTGTTGTTTACAGCAACACGCCAAAAGCCGCAACATATCCAATATCATAAACGATGTCATTTTTCAGACGTCATCACTTGCCGTAGTTGAAACTGGTTGGCAATATTGATCAGAGCGATAGACTGCTCTCAAAGCTTTACATTTGAAGGTTGCCGAATTCGGCAAATAGCCGACGTTATCAAGCATGATTCGGAAGCCATGTCCTTGACTTCCAGACTTCCGACTGTATGTGCCAGGCGAGGAGCTAGATAAACAGTTCCAAAGCTTGTACATAAACGAGCTGTTAATGGACCAGAAAACTGTTCGTTTTCGGTGCGTAAGCATGCGCTGTTTGTGTACTTATAACTTAACTTGGTCGCTTTATGTAATTTAAATACATTCAGATTAGCGTAATTGAGATGGCCGAACTCCGCCGTTCGGATGCCATGACGATTATTTCCCGCCACTGCCCGTTGTGAAGTCGGACATTGCTACGTCGTCAGAAGATTCCGAGTTTTACGTATACATTCTTCCGATGTCGCAGACTCTCCAACGTTCTCTAGCAGACTATTCCATGTGGATGCTGCCTGAAAAACAAAACTATTTTGCGCGAACTCGGTCTCAACCCTGGGGAGCTGCCACCGCCCTCAAACGGCTCCTCGCGTCGAACGATGTGATAGAGCACCACGATAAGCGAAGCACCTTTTCAAATTCACAGGTGCGCTCCGGCAATACATAACTTAGCAAAAGTGTGGCTACGTCGCGTTGAAACAATTGCTCACAACACTTCACCATATAAATAAGCTCGGTCGCAAACGCAAGCATAAGCTCGGTCGCAAAAGAAATTGCAGACGCATGATATAATTATCTAACGGCCGATGATATGCAGGAATGTCAACATTCGGGCACAATAGCTTGTAGCTTTTTGAACCCAGTGACACTCACCAGTCTCACAAGCTGACATGCAATACCTTAATTTGTGGAAAACGAGGGTCTGAATATAATTTGTGTTCATATTTTCGTTTTCGTTTTCGTCAGTTTTTGTGAGAACTTCGATGCACCATAGATACAGCCGTAACAATGCTTGATACTCAGGGATATGTGTGATTCACACATCACATATGTATATACTATCACGCCAAGTCCTTCTACTAACGCAGATGGGTGAATATTGACGTTTCCGAATAAAACAGAAGAAATTGCATTGCACCGTTCAGGGGCCAAGGGAGTCCATGGGCTCCCCATCGTCCTGGCGGTAGAAAAATGAACTCTCATGTGGGTGTAGCTATGGCGGAGTTCATGTTGCTACGTGGTGCTGCGGATGTAGTGATGTACGTGTATGTGTTGTATGTGGTGGTGCAAAAGAGTGAGCAAGTGTCAGTTGTGTGCAACGTGCAGACAGTGTTTACAGGGTTTCAGGCGGATGGGAAGGGATTGGCAAGAAGAAACCCCTATAGTGTGTAAATGCGGAACAGGTAAAGACGAAGAGAACACAAATAAATTAAAGCAAGTGAATGAAGAGAGCACGGTTTCAAAGAGTAGAAAAGATCGTGCAGAATGCAATATAGAGAAAAGGGTGGTTTGGGTCGGTGGAGGTAGCCCGGGGGAGCGGCGGCACCGCGGACTGACCTGAGACCGAGTCGAGAAGTGGAAGGCCGTAGAGGGAGAGCCGGATGCAGAGTAAAGAAGGGGCATCGGGTCCAGACAGGGTCCAGACAGGGTCCAGCTGATTTGGAGTGGAGAGCCGCGTGGAGTAGAAGGCGTGGAGTAGAAGGCGTCGAGAGGCTGTAGGTTGTAGAGTAGATGATGAAGGCGCGACGAGTCCAAGAAGGGTAGACTTGAGTGATAGAGAAGTAGGACTCGGGAAGAACCGGTGGTGTAGTGTGTAGGTGTGGGTGTGTGTGTTTGTGTGTGTTGGTGTTGGTAGTAGATCGATCCTCGCCAGCCTCTTCGAACCTCGATCTCCTGTCGTCCGCTAGTGTTATCGATATCTCCATCGAAATGAACACCGCATTTTTTCCTATTCCTCCCATCGAAATCATGGTAAGTTCCTACTGAAACATGTAGCACAGACATTTGGCACAAATTATGCAGGATCGAGCTCACAATATTGGTGTCTGACCTAATGTCAGTTGTCAATCAACATCCAAATGCGGGGTGAAGCCCCATCGTCTAATCCAAAGTTCGATATAAAGTTCGAATACAAGACTGGCAACTTGATCATTTCACGAGGCATTATGTTTTCAATTCAATCCGTTCACTTCGTCAATTGCGCATGGTTTCTGCGTATCCATGCTCCTACTACATTGAAAAACGTTCAATCGGGACTTCAAAACCCATGCCCCGAGTGAGGATCGAACTCACGACCTTGAGATTATGAGACTCACGCGCTGCCTACTGCGCCATCGAGGCTTGTTGTTCGCCGCGAAACACAGAGCTTCCAACACATTCGATTTCTCGTGTAACTGTGCTATGCCTCCAAACAATTGTGCTATATCACAAACATTAAGACCAATTATTCACGATCGAGCTCGCAATGTCGATATCTGATTGAATGTCAGTACGGTAGGTACGCGTAAATGTACGCAAGCGCAAATGTACGCACGCGCAAATGTACGTAAGCGCAAATGTACGTATATGCAAATGTACGTATGTGCAAATGTGCGTCGATGCAAATGCACGTAAACACAGAAGTACGAAAACGCAAACGTACGTGAGAACACTTAGTTGCCAGTGTACTCAAATGCAGAAGAACGTAAGCGTAAATGTACATATGCGGAAATGTATGCAACAGTAAGTGTACCCAAGCGTACAAGCATGTATGCGCATAAGTACTTAAGCTCAAATGTACATGCATGCAAAAGTGCGTAAGAGCAAATGTACGTCTCTGTAGACATACGTAAGTGCAAGTGTACGTACGCGTAAAAGTGCGTAAGCATAAATGTACTCAAGCGCAGATGTACGTGAGCGCAAAAGTGCGTAAGAGTAAACGTACAAAGTGGAAATGTATGTCACCGTAAGTTTACGTCAGCACAAATGTACATGAACGGAAAAGTACGTATGGCAAATGCACGTAAACGCAAATGTACGCAAGCACAAAAGTAAGTAAGCCAAAATGTATGTATGAGCTCATGTACGTACATTTACGTTTGAGTGCCTTTAGTTAGGTATCTATGCCATACGTACATTTTCTCTTAAGTACGTTTGTCATCAATGCATTTGTCATACGTACTTTTTGTGCTTAGGTACATCTGCGCTTACGCACATCTGGCACGCGTACTTTTGTACAAGCGTACATTAATTTCTAAAGGTCTATGCATGGCAGCGAAACAATTGCATTCTTGTTCAGAGCGTCTGTTGCAATTAAGAGAACCTAATTCTTGAGCATCAGTAGAAGTCTAAATATCTTGCAAATACAACAAGAACACCAAAGATATGGAACAGTACCCTGCATCCTCTAGAAAGTCCAAGACATGTAGAATACAGGAATGCGACACTGATGCATAAGGCGCATTTGTGCCGTTTGGTATTGGGGGCGTCATTTTGCTTCATAATGTCTCCATTTAAGGTGATGGAAAAATCGGGCTTGGAGTGGGTGCAACTGACTCTTATCGTTGAATATAATACGCGCAGAAATAGGAAGAAATGTGTTGTTTACAGCAACACGCCAAAAGCCGCAATATATCCAATATCATAAACGATGTCATTTTTCAGACGACATCACTTACCGTAGTTGAAACTGGTTGGCAATATTGATCAGAGCGATAGACTGCTCGCAAAGCTTTACGTTTGAAGGTTGCCGAATTCGGAAAATAGCTGACGTTATCAAGCATGATTCGGAAGCCATGTCCTTGACTTCCAGACTTCCGACTGTATGGGCCAGGCGAGGAGGTAGATAAACAGTTCCAAAGCTTGTACATAAACGAGCTGTTAATGGACCAGAAAACTGTTCGTTTTCGGTGCGTAAGCATGCGCTGTTTGTGTACTGATAACTTAACTTGGTCGCTTTATGTAATTTAAATACATTCAGATTTGCGTAATTGACATGGCCGAACTCCGCCGTTCGGATGGCATGACCATTATTTCCCGCCACTGCCCGTTGTGAAGTCGGACATTGCTACGTCGTCAGAAGATTCCGAGTTTTACGTATACGTTCTTCCGATGTCGCACACTCTCCAACGTTCTCTAGCAGACTATTCCATGTGGATGCTGCCTGAAAAACAAAACTATTTTGCGCGAACTCGGTCTTAACCCTGGGGAGCTGCCACCGCCCTGAAACGGCTCCTCGCGTCGAACGATGTGATAGAGTACCACGATAGGCGAAGCACTTTTTCAAATTCACAGCTGAGCTCCGGCGATACATAACTTAGCAAACGTATGGCTACGTCGCGTTGAAACAATTGCTCACAGCACTTCACCATATAAGCTCGGTCGCAAATGCAAGCATAAGCTAGGTCGCAAAAGAAATTGCAGACGCATGATATAATTATCTAACGGCCGATGATATGCAGGAATGTTAACATTCGGGCAAATAGTTTGTAGCTTTTTGAACCCAGTGACACTCACCAGTCTCACAAGCTGACATGCAATACCTTAATTTGTGGAAAACGAGGGTCTGAATAAAATTTGTGTTCATATTTTCGTTTCCGTTTTCGTCAGTTTTTGTGAGAACTTCGATGCACCATAGATACAGCCGTAATAATGCTTGATACTCAGGGATATGTGTGATTCACACATCACATATGTATCTACTATCACGCCAAGTCCTTCTACTAACGCAGATGGGTAAATATTGACGTTTCCGAATCAAACAGAAGAAATTGTATTGCACCGTTCAGGGGTCAAGGGAGTCCATGGGCTTCCCATCGTCCTGGTGGTAGAAAAAGAACTCTCATGTAGGTGTAGTTATGGCAGTGTTCATGTTGCTACATGGTGCTGCCGATGCATTGATGTACGTGTATGTGTTGTATGTGGCAGTGCAACAGAGTGAGCAAGTGTCAGTTGTGTGCAACGTGCAGACAGTGTTTACAGGGTTTCAGGCGGATGGGAAGGGATTGGCAAGAAGAAACCCACGTGTAATAGTTTGTATAGTTTGTAAATGCGGGACCCGTAAAGACGAAGAGAACACAAATAAATCAAAGCATGTGAATGAAGAGAGCACCGTTTCAAAGAGTAGAAAAGATCGTGCAGAATGCACTAGAGAGAAAAGGGTGGTTTGGGTCGGTGGAGGTAGCCCGGGAGAGCGGTGGCACCGCCGGACTGACCTGAGACCGAGTCGGGAAGTGGAAGGCCGTAGAGGGAGAGCCGGATGCAGAGTAAAGAAGGCGCATCGTGTCCAGACCGGGTCCAGCTGATTTGGAGTGGAGAGCCGCGTGGAGTAGAAGGCGTGGAGTAGAAGGCGTCGAGAGGCTGTAGACCGTAGAGTAGATGATGAAGGCGCGACGAGTCCAAGAAGGGTAGACTTGAGTGATAGAGGAGCAGGAGTCGGGAAGAACTGGTGGTGTAGTGTGTAGGTGTGGGTATGTGTTTGTGTGTGTTGGTGTTGGTGGTAGATCGATCCTCGCCGACCTCTTCGATCCTCGATCTGCTGTCGTCCGAACGGTTTGGTGCCCGGTCCGCGGTGACGCGGAAACACGTGGAAGGTATGCCTTTTCCGTCGACCACACATCGGTAGCGAGCATCAAGCCAATCAGAAAACCAACCGAAGTCGATTCCGTACCAGCGCCGAGTTCTTCGAGGAGCTGATTACGTGTGGCGCGGTGAAATGCTCTGGACGTGTCGGCCGTGGCAAGAGATCAAATTTCGCAAGGATCCACAATTGTCGTGGCGGCGTTAACCACCTCCAGCATCGCTGTCTCCGTAAAGTGGTCTGACCTAAGCCATTATGGTTGCCACAAGGTACGCAGTTTTGATCAGACATGATAGGAGCTGATTACGGGGGGGGGGAGAGTGATTAGCTGATTACAAACTACTTTTGCAGTTAGCTCAGCACTGGTGAGTAGAATTCGAATAGGCCTGTAGCTATTTGGCTCTGATTTGTTTTCGGACGTGCACAATGCACATGTCGGAGTGCTGGTTGCTGCCTTCCAGTTAGCCGGCAGTGATCCAGTTACGGTGGAAGAGTTTCCAGCATTGAACACGTGAGTTGCGACAGGAAAAGTGAGTGGAAGCACCTCATCGTAATGCCATCGCCTTCACAAGCATTCGCCGCGCTCGCGTCACACAGCGCCAAGCTCGGTTCGGGAGGTGTCGCTGATGTCACCCTGAAAGGGGCGCTACCCACTGAAGAGGGACGCGGGCGGCGGCGCTACGCACCCGAGAGGGAGGCGACCCGAGCGGCGCCGATACGCACTCGAGAGGGGCGCAGGCTTGGCGGCGCGCGTCCGACGCTGTCAAGACACCATTGCAAAGGCAAATTCTGCTACGTGATACTGCTGCCACACGACAAACTTGCAACTGCAAAACCTGCGACTTGGCATTGCCGTTGTGGCCGAAATTTATATGGACGTTACGTGGCACGAAGCAAATGCAGCTACCTCAATTCGACGAGACTGTATGGCCATAAGAAAAAAACTGGGTTGCAAAAACTGCAACGCGGTATTTCTGCTACCGGGAAAACATTTGCCGACTTCACTGCTATGCGATGTGACTGCGAATGCATGTTCGATCGCATCAAACCTCCGGACGTTCATTCGCTTAAAAACCTCATATATTCAAGCGCCAAAAACCTACGTATATTCCATGGCCTAAATACTATCGGTGTACATGACGTACGAGTGATGTGATGGTTGGATGCTACATTGGTCGTCGTGAGCGATTTTACTTATTCTGCTGATTAGTGGACGACTTTACTGGATACGACCTGAGGCAATCTATTCGCCTAATGTAACTTAGTGGCTATTGCATGTGTAGGTGGAAGTGCTGTCGTGGTGTTCAGGTCAAAACTGATGTACGCGCCTGACATGTATGCGACACATGTAGCACGGCATCATCACCTCCTGAACGATAACCACTCATAAAATAACTAATTATCCCGTTACTGAAAGCACCCTTTTCTCCAATTAGGCAGATTAAGGGAGGTCCCCAGACCGCTACTGGGAGAGTTATACGCCACATATGACGAGAACTCTCTTATGAGCGCTTTCAGAGCCTCATATCAACCTCATTAAAGAGCAGAGTGCTGAGAAGTAATTGGGGTAGTAATTGTTGTATCGGCGTGCCTAACTCACCACCGCCGCTGAGCTAAAGAAGAAACCCTTCTGTCCATGTTAAACATGACGTTACTCTCCATGTTGTTGAACATGTTGCTACTCCATGCTGACCCTTGCAACGCGATGATGGCCAAGATGACTCGAGATGTTTGTCTGAGGTGCTTGTTTACGATGAGGGGAAAGGAGATCAGGATCGCAAGCTCGCAGCATTGAGATTGTGTGACTGAATGCCAGTTGTCCTGATATATATCCAAATGCAGGGTAATTTGAACTATAATCCTAATTTAAATTTGAGAACAAGTCATTGAAATTGATAAAATCGCAAAGTATTATGTTCTCAATCCACCCACTTCGTCAACTACGTGTGTATTCTATATGTGCCTGTTTCTCTTGAAGTGAAAATCGTTCCAACCAGGGTCTACTGCAAAAGCCATACCCCGAGTGCGGATCGAACTCGCGACCTAGAGATTATGAGACTTATGCGCCGCCTACCGTGCCGTCGGGGTCAGCGGAACCTCGCGAAACACAGAACTTCCGCTGGCTTCACTTCCCCTGTAGTGGTACTATACGTACCTCTACACTTTCCTACCCCATATATCTTATCCTACATTTTCTGAATTGCCCAAAATGTTGGTGGCTAATGCTTAGTGTTATCGATATCTCGATCGAAATGAACACCGCATTTTTCCTGTTCCTTCCATCGGAATCGTGGTAAGTTCCTACGGAAACATGTAGCACAGACATTTGGCACAAATTATTCAGGATTAAGCTCACAGTATTTGTGTCTGACCGAATGTCAGTTGTCAATCAACATCCAAATGCAGGGTAAAGCCCAATCGTCTAATCTAAAGTTCAATCTAAAGTTCGAATACAAGACTGGCAACTTCACCATTCCACGAGGCATTAAGATTTCAATTAAGTCCTTTCACTTCGTCAATTCATCATGTTTTCTGCGTGTCCATGGTCCTACTAGATTGAAAAAAACTTCAATCGAGACTTCAAAAGCCGTGCCCCGAGTGAGGATCGAACTCACGACCTTGAGATTATGAGACTCACGCGCTGCCTACTGCGCCATCGAGGCTTGTGTTCCGACGCGAAACACAGAACTTCCAACTGGTTCGATTTGTCGTGTAACTGTGCTACAACTCCAAGCAATTGTGCTATATCACAAACATTGAGACAAGTTATTCACGATCGAGCCCACAAAGTCGATGCCTGATTGAATGTCAGTACAGTACGTATGCGCAAATGTACGCAAGCGCAAATGTACGCAAGCGCAAATATACGTAAGCGCAAATGTACGTATATGAAAATGTACGTATGTGCAAACGTGCGTCGGTGCAAATGCACGTAATCACAGAGGTACGTAAACGCAAACGTACGTGAGAGCACTTAGTTGCAAGTGTACGCAAATGCAGAAGAACGTAAGCGTAAATGTGCATGTGCGGAAATGTATATAACAATAAGTGTACCCAAGCGTACCAGCATGTATGCGCGTACGTAAGCTCAAATGTTCATGAATGCGAAATTGCGTAATTGCAAATGTACGTCCGCGTAGACGTATGTAAGTGCAAGTGTACATACGCGTAAAAGTGCGTAAGCATAAATGTACGTAAGCGCAGATATACGTGAGCGCAAAAGTGCGTAAGAATAAACGTACAAAATGGAAATGTATGTCACCGTAAGTTTACGTCAGCACAAATGTACATGAACGGAAAAGTACGTATGGCAAATGCACGTAAACGGGAATGTACGCAAGCACAAAAGTAAGTAAGCCAAAATGTATGTATGAGCTCATGTACGTACATTCACGTTTGAGTGCCTTTAGTTAGGTATCTATGCCAAACGTACATTTTCTCTTAAGTACGTTTGTCATCAATGCATTTGTCATACGTACTTTTTGTGCTTAGGTACATCTGCGCTTACGCACATCTGGCACGCGTACTTGTGTACATGCGTACATTAATTTCTAAAGGTCTATGCATGGCAGCGAAACAATTGCATTCTTGTTCAGAGCGTCTGTTGCAATTAAGAGAACCCAATTCTTGAGCATCAGTAGAAAGCTAAATATCTTGCAAATACAACAAGTACACCAAAGATATGGAACAGTACCCTGCATCCTCTAGAAAGTCCAAGGCATGTAGAATACAGGAATGCGACACTGATGCATAAGGCGCATTTGTGCCCTTTGGTATTGGGGGCGTCATTTTGCTTCGTAATGTCTCCATTTAAGGTGATGGAAAAATCGGGCTTGGAGTGGGTGCGACTGACTCTTGTCGTTGAATATAATACGCGCAGAAATAGCAAGAAATGTGTTGTTTACAGCAACACGCCAAAAGCCGCAACATATCCAATATCATAAACGATGTTATTTTTCAGACGGCATCACTTACCGTAGTTGAAACTGGTTGGCAATATTGATCAGAGCCATAGACTGCTCGCAAAGCTTTACGTTTGAAGGTTGCCGAATTCGGAAAATAGCTGACGTTATCAAGCATGATTCGGAAGCCATGTCCTTGACTTCCAGACTTCTGACTGTATGTGCCAGGCGAGGAGCTAGATAAACAGTTCCAAAGCTTGTACATAAACGAGCTGTTAATGAACCAGAAAACTGTTCGTTCTCGGTGCGTAAGCATGCTCTGTTTGTGTACTTATAACTTAACTTGGTCGCTTTATGTAGTTTAAATACATCCAGATTAGCGTAATTGACATGGCCGAACTCCGCCGTTCGGATGCCATGACGATTATTTCCCGCCACTGCCCGTTGTGAAGTCGGATATTGCTACGTCGTCAGAAGATTCCGAGTTGTACGTATACATTCTTCCGATATCGCAGACTCTCCAACGTTCTCTAGCAGACTATTCCATGTGGATGCTGCCTGAAAAACAAAACTATTTTGCGCGAACTCGGTCTTAACCCTGGGGAGCTGCCACCGCCCTGAAACGGCTCCTCGCGTCGAACGATGTGATAGAGCACCACGATAGGCGAAGCACTTTTTCAAATTCACAGGTGAGCTCCGGCAATACATAACTTAGCAAAAGTGTGGCTACGTCGCGTTGAAACAATTGCTCACAACACCTCACCATATAAATAAGCTCGGTCGCAAACGCAAGCATAAGCTCGGTCGCAAACGCAAGCATAAGCTCGGTCGCAAAAGAAATTGCAGACGCATGATATAATTATCTAACGGCCGATGATATGCAGGAATGTCAACATTCGGGTACAATAGTTTGCAGCTTTTTGAACCCGGTGACACTCACCAGTCTCACAAGCTGACATGCAATACTTTAATTTGTGGAAAACTAGGGTCTGAATATAATTTGTGTTCATATTTTCGTTTCCGTTTTCGTCAGTTTTTGTGAGAACTTCGATGCACCATAGATACAGCCGTAACAATGCTTGATACTCAGGGATATGTGTGATTCACACATCGCATATGTATCTGCTGTCACGCCAAGACCTTCTACTAACGCAGATGGGTGAATATTGACGTTTCCGAATCAAACAGAAGAAATTGCATTGCACCGTCCAGGAGTCAAGGGAGTCCATGGGCTCCCCATCGTCCTGGCGGTAGAAAAATAACTTTCATGTGGGTGTAGTTATGGCGGAGTTCATGTTGCTACGTGGTGCTGCCGATGTAGTGATGTACGTGTATGTGTTGTATGTGGTGGTGCAAAAGAGTGAGCAAGTGTCAGTTGTGTGCAACGTGCAGACAGTGTTTACAGGGTTTAAGGCGGATGGGAAGGGATTGGCAAGAAGAAACCCACGTGTAATAGTTTGTATAGTTTGTAAATGCGGGACGCGTAAAGACGAAGAGAACACAAATAAATCAAAGCATGTGAATGAAGAGAGCACCGTTTCAAAGAGTAGAAAAGATCGTGCAGAATGCACTAGAGAGAAAAGGGTGGTTTGGGTCGGTGGAGGTAGCCCGGGGGAGCGGTGGCACCGCCGGACTGACCTGAGACCGAGTCGGGAAGTGGAAGGCCGTAGAGGGAGAGCCGGATGCAGAGTAAAGAAGGCGCATCGTGTCCAGACCGGGTCCAGCTGATTTGGAGTGGAGAGCCGCGTGGAGTAGAAGGCGTGGAGTAGAAGGCGTCGAGAGGCTGTAGACCGTAGAGTAGATGATGAAGGCGCGACGAGTCCAAGAAGGGTAGACTTGAGTGATAGAGGAGTAGGAGTCGGGAAGAACTGGTGGTGTAGTGTGTAGGTGTGGGTATGTGCTTGTGTGTGTTGGTGTTGGTAGTAGATCGATCCTCGCCGACCTCTTCGATCCTCGATCTGCTGTTGTCCGAACGGTTTGGCGCCCAGGCCGCGGTGACGCGGAAACATGTGGAAGGTATGCCTTTTCCGTCGACCACACATCGGTAGCGAGCATCAAGCCAATCAGAACACCAACCGAAGTCGATTCCGTATCAGCGCCGAGTTCTTCGAGGAGCTGATTACGTGTGGCGCGGTGAAATGCTCTGGACGTGTCGGCCGTGGCAAGAGATCAAATTTCGCCCGGATCCACAATTGTCGTGGCGGCGTTAACCACCTCCAGCATCGCTGTCTCCGTAAAGTGGTCTGACCTAAGCCATTATGGTTGCCACATGGTACGCAGTTTTGATCAGACATGATAGAAGCTGATTACAAACTACTTGTTCAGTTAGCTCAGCACTGGTGAGTAGAATTCGAATAGGCCTGTAACTATTTGGCTCCGATTTGTTTTCGGACGTGCACATGTCGGAGTGATGGTTGCTACCTTCCAGTTAGCCGGCAGTGATCCAGTTACGGGGGAAGGGTTTCCAGCATTGAACACGTGAGGTGCGACAGGAAAAGTGAGTGGAAGCACCTCATCGTAATGCCGTCGCCTTCACAAGCATTCGCCGTGCTTGCGTCACACAGCGCCAAGCTCGGTTCGGGAGGTGTCGCTGATGTCACCCTGAAAGGGGCGCTACCCACTGAGGAGGGACGCGGGCGGCGGCGCTACGCACCCGAGAGGGAGCCGACCCGAGCGGCGCCGATACGCACTCGAGAGGGGCGCAGGCTGGGCGGCGCGCGTCCGACGATGTCAAGACACCATTGCAAAGACAAATACTGCTAAGTGATATTGCTGCCACACGACAGACTTGCAACTGCAAAACCTGCGACTTGGCATTGCCGTTGTTGCCGAAATTTATATCGACGTTACGTGGCACGAAGCAAATGCAGCTACCTCAATTCGACGAGACTGTATGGCCATAAGAAAAAAAACTGGGTTGCAAAAACTGCAACGCGGTATTGCTGCTACCGGGAAAATGTTTGCCGACTTCACTGCTACGCGATGCGATTGCGAATGCATGTTCGATCGCATCAAACCTCCGGACGTTCATTCGCTTAAAAACCTCCATATGTTCGAGCACCAAAAACCTACATATATTCGATGGCTAAATACTATCGGTGTACATGACGTACGTGTCATGTGATGGTTGGATGCTACATTGGTCGTCGTGAGCGATTTTACTTATTCTGCTGATTAGTGGACGACTTTACTGGATACGACCTGAGGCAATCTATTCGCCTAATGTAACTTAGTGGCTATTGCATGTGTAGGTGGAAGTGCTGTCGTGGTGTTCAGGTCAAAACTGATGTACGCGCCTGACATGTATGCGACACATGCAGCACGGCATCATCACCTCCTGAACGATAACCACTCATAAAATAACTAATTATCCCGTTAGTGAAAGCACCCTTTTCTCCAATTAGGCAGATTAAGGGAGGCCCCCAAACCGCTACTGGGAGAGTTATACGCCACATATGACGAGAACTCTCTTAGGAGCGCTTTCAGAGCCTCATTTATCAACCTCATTAAAGAGCAGAGTGCTGAGAAGTAATTGGGGTAGTAATTGTTGTATCGGTGTGGCTAACTCACCGCCGCCGCTGAGCTAAAGAAGAAACCCTTCTGTCCATGTTGAATCTGACGTTACTGTCCATGTTGTTGAACATGTTGCTACTCCATGCTGACCCTTGCAACGCGATGATGGCCAAGATGACTCGAGATGTTTGTCTGAGGTGCTTGTTTAAGATAAGGGGAAAAGATATCTGCTTTAAATTTGGCATACCTTCTGACAATCAAGCGTACATTCTGCTTAAAAATGTGGAGGTCACATCTCTTCGTTTAATGAATACTTTTGGGTCACCTACTTGAGGAGTTTTGTACAGCAAATCAGACATGCACGCTCGCTGCATGCACGACAGATGTTCCATCTGCTGCGTCCTTGCGGGACAATCTAGTTCACACACGTCCTCTCAGGTTTCCCGCCGCAGCACGTTGTGCACAGTGCACATGGCGGAACTACCCAGATCTCTCGTGTCCGGTGAACAGAGGGATGCTCCGCTCCGGTGACACGAGGCCAGGTCGTGCCCTCTGGGCGTACCGTCGGATCTAAGGATTCGATTAAAGACAGATCATGCCCAAGCAACCGATGCGGCGGGTGCTGGTCGGTCAGCGTTGATCTCGCAGTGCCCAGGTCAGACTTGGGCCAAGGACCTCCCGCACTGGAGACCAAACAAACCAACCAACGGCGTCCCCGAAGTGACGAAGGACACCACCCGCTCTGATGCAGACCCCACCGCCGTGCTGCGGTCGCCGCCTCCAGCGCTGTGTGGGCGGACTGGGTGCCGCGTCTCAGACCGCTCCGCTGTGTTTCAGTTCGCCTTCCACGGCGGCCTGTATGGGTACCCGCCGGCGGACTGGTACCGCGTCTCAGACCGCTCCGCTGTGTTTCAGTTCGCCTTCCACGGCGGCCTGTACGGGTACCCGACGGCGGCCGCGCGCCGCCGCATGGCCGCCGTGCCCGTCATCAAGGGCTTCACCATGACCGACGTCGACTTCCCGCTGTACTTCTCCAGCTACGACATCCCGATGGTGAGCGCCAGCCGACACGCCAGCTTCACGCGCCGCACGCGCCTCGTCCGCCTGCACAACCGGTACACGTCGATGCCGGTGATGCGTGCCGAGCGGTCGGTGGCGCGCACTCAGACCCTGACGGAGGTCGGCGAAAGCTCTGTTGTGCAGGGGGCTCTGCCGGAGAAGCACTCCGAGTCGGCGGAAAGTGGCTGACTGCGAGACGGCGGATAATCATAATCGCATTAGCCGCTGTCGGACGCTTACAGTGGAGAATTGGACTGGCCCGCGCGTCAATTTGTTTGTTCGTAATTGGTTTCTCGTCGCCACGAACAAACCAGCCGGTGGAAACAGCTGGGGTTTCCAAGAATTAGAAGAGGATGTGCTTAGGCTGCGCCGGCACACCTGTGTGCTGCCGGCCATGGCCAAATATGAGACGCTCGTAAACACAAGTAAATCGCTGTTGCTTTTTCAATGGTTGTACGGTAGCATGTATCATGTGCTTGGTGGTCGTCGTGTTGCAGTTGGGATTCATTCATGGAGAACATTGTCTCTTGAGGGGCTGCTCGTCCCCGTAGGGCCTAAGAGGCCGTAGTTTTGACAAAGAAATGATTGTGTATGGTACATTAAGTTTGTGAAGCATAAGGTATGTGTACTGTCCATAGGAATGTGTTACTATGTTGTCGTGATATAAAAAGTTATGTTTATTCCTACGAACATCTGAATGTCTGGATACCCGGACTCAAGGAGTGTTCTATTTCTAAACACGCAACGAATGTGCCTGCTTAAGAAAACAATGTGCCTAGCTCCAACAAGCTAAGTCTACTACAGCGCCATGTTCAGTTTTCCTCGCCATGAGGTCATTTGCTTCACGAGCTTTAGAGCACTACTTCGCACGACGTTTTAAATACATATTTGCAATGCTGATCAGTTCAGCTGATCAGTTCAGCTGTTCCTGGCACTTCCAAGTACTTCAAGTGCAGAACTGTATTTGCTGAAGCCCGCTTGGTGACGTTAAGCCGTCAAGTATCTTGCCAAACATGATCAATGGAGACGTTCCAGCCGTTAGATGGAATTGTGGCGTCAGCAGTCAACTGAAGTCGCTTCCGAGGGCTGCACTTGAGAGCGAAAGCGGCACGTTGAGAGTTGCAGTCGAGCTGTCGACAGGCTTGTTTTCGCTAGTGTGTTTGCATCGTGCCTGGCGTGTTGATGTCAATGTGGCAACATCGGGCAGCCACGGCGAGGATTGGTGTCGGGAGGATTGGGTCACGTGTCTGGTCAGGTGACTGACATTCCTTGATCCCTTTACGGGAGGGCTCCGATTTGCCACAATCAGACAGGGGAGGGCACATGGTGCGCCCTGAGGTCTTGCAAAAGCTAGCCGGCTGATTCTGTTGCTGATGACGGCAATCAGCTTCCTGCGACATGCTTGCATTTTCATACCAACGTTTTGGCAATTATATCACAGGCGGGTGAAGAAACCCCAAAATGGTGGAAAGTCTGGAAACTTTCCAGGCCCAGACTTCTCAGGCATTTTGTAAAGCATTTTGTCAAGCTCCGCCCCATTGCACAGGTAATGAATATATCTTTGAGCTCGAGTGAGAACGCATTTATTTTCAAAAACAATAGGTGAGTCCAGGTGACATAAAATTGTGGGAAATTATGCTTAGCTATTTACTTTCTGCATGGCACTATCGATCTTAAACAGAGCTGTGGTGTCCTCGATGAAAATAATTTCAATGTGTGCGATGGATGACGAAAAGCACACTTTGACAACGGCGGAATCAGCAAATTGGAAAATGGAGGCAGTGTGATGGAGATCAAGGTGATAAAAAATCCGCATCATCCCGAGTCAAAACCTGATTTGGAACATTTCGGAAGAGCACCTTCTGTATCAACTTCGCCTTCAAAGGCGACGTCAGGCACATTAGAGTGGGAATGTCATCACAACCCGATATGCACACAGACTAAACTAGTCAAGTTCTTAAAATGGGCAAGGGAAGTAAAGTGTTCCTCTCAAAGCCCTTCCCATGGTACCGCTTTTGATATCAGTATGCATTGCAAACTGCTCGAGGATGTTAGAGCTTCTGCTCGAGTCTTGATGCCTAGTTATATTCATCAATATCTGCACTTGACTATACCTCACCCGTTTACTCGTCCCTGGAGCCACCTTTGATAAACAAATTGATTTCCAAGAAACAAGACCTGACATAGACGCCTAATGGTAAGTATTGTCGACGCAACTAATGAAAGTCGTGAAGATATAAGAATTTACTTATATTAGTACGGAAATACTCCTCAACAACTCACCTCGAGCCGCCTCTGGCTGAAGCATTATTTCTTAGCTTCAGAAATGTGTGTCAAATAGCCTCATTCCATTCATGCATGAGCAAAAACCTTCAATGATACTATGTGTGCACAATACCAAACTCAGCCCCGTCAGCCCTACTCTGCATCCGCCCATGATAGGCAAAGTCATAGACTTCGAAATAATTTGTGCAATAGGCTTACATTAGGTGCTCCAATTGCTTCCGGTAGTATCGGAACTCAATTGAACGAATCGGACGAGACAGGATAATTGTCTTACTGTATACTCATCAGGAGAGGTCTCCTGGAACCGCTTTTGATAACTTTTGGTGATGAGACAGGACCATTGGCTTATTGTGTACTCATCAGGAGAAGTCGCATTGAGCCGCTTTTCATTCAGCTATTCTTTTCAAATTATCGAAGCTTTCTCACACCTCTCATAATCGGTAATGTAGCTCTATCGTTCCTCAGTGTCATTAATTGTATGAAATTCGGTAATACATCTATTCTTCTTCTTTCTTACCCACCCTGGGTGCGTATCTGGTAAGTGGTCGAACTGCAAGTCATGCAGCCAATGGCCCTTCAACATTGGCTTCCAAGTTTGAGAATAAATACTTGATTACTTTGATGATAACGATGAATTGATGTTTAGGGGCACGTCGACAGCACAGTCATTTTGTGCCCATCGGTGGATGATATATGAACAATGATCAATCGTCGATATATGAATAAATATGAAACAATATCGAATGAAACGAAAATACAGACGTGAGAAGGCAAACATCTTACGCTGAGAAGAAAAATTGAGAAGGTTTTCAGAACATGCCTCCAACAGCTTTCTTTTTTAGCCGGCCGCGACCAAAGTAGGGTCCAAACGAGACATCTTCCGTAAAAGCTAGGAATGCTAGGAACGAAGTTTCAGGATCGTTTCAAGCGTTAAAAAGCTGCACACACACACACAAAACACAGATGGGAAGGGGAGAACTTTGTGCAGCCTCTCGTCCCATTTACACGACAAGTAGCTTATGTTGTTTTTAGAGGAAGCTTCAAAATTGTACTTCGGTGTAACACCTCTAGTGTGTTCTAGCATTTACTGCTTGACGCCGGCTCTGTCAGCTAGAGATTTTGCTTACGGAGTAAGATTTATCATACACGAGTTGTGACAGCCGATGGGGCCTGCCAGCCACCACGCCTCTTCTCGCGCCGGCCCGGGGACCTAAAGCATGGTATTGGCCAGGACGAAATATGAAGCCTGAGCGCCCTGGGCGTGGCAACTGTGTCAGAGCTGACTGGTGGCCCACGAGGGCGCAGGCGGCAGGGGTGCTAGCTGCGCTGACGAGGGCACAGGCGGCAGGGGCGCTAGCGGCGCTGACGAGGGCGCAGGCGGCAGGGGCGCTAGCGGCGCTGACGAGGGCACAGGCGGGGGCGCTAGCGGCGCTGACGAGGGCGCAGGCGGCAGGGGCGCTAGCGGCGCTGACGATGGCACAGGCGGCAGGGACGCTAGCGGCGCGGATGTTGGATGCGTAATAGAATGTTAATCGTTCGGTGTCGTTGTGTTGACTGCTGATTGCTGCGATTATTGGTGCATGGCTGCTGCGTGAGATAATGTCGAGTGCCAGCAATCGGCGTTTGGCAGAACTGTGGCAGTGGGAATGCTGCCGCACGCTGAGGCTTAGCACCAAGTCACACTCGGTGCTTGATTGGTTTTACGTCGTTTCACAGTCAGCGTCATTCCCACGTGCTTTGTAGTGTGCCAACAAATAAACGTAGGTCGTTGACATTTCGTGTCTTGTCTTTACCATGCATTGATGCATCAAATCGCAGTTGACGACCGATTTCGTCCGTTCGCCATCGGCCCACCATTATCAGCTCCGATTTGGAGTGAAGAGCTGCGAAATCGCACGGCCTGCATTCCCGAGCACGCCAACGGACCTGTCTCCAGCTTCCATCTCCGGAGATTGGATGACATATCTGGGAACAGCACCGACTCTGAGCGGCGCTCAGTGCACGCCCGGTAACAAGATCGCATTGAGCGCGAAATTGCTCTATTTCCGAAGACGGAACTCCATACGGCAGATGTCGCCATAGCGGTGGCGACATCTGCTATGGCGACATAGCGCCATTTATCATACATAACGCAGTCTATCAAGTCCGTCGTAATGGGGTGACTGCGGTTTCAGCTCCCACCATGGCATTGGCAAGCCAGGAGTCGGGAGCGCCGCTACAGTAATTGCGTTTTTACATGGCGTGGTCCTTCCCGGCATGCTCACAAAGGCACACAAGGGTTGGGCCTGGCGACATGGAGGCAGTGGTAGCTCTGGGAGAATATCAACATGTGGGCGGCACAAATTGGACATGGTCACAATTCCATGCCATTGAGTAATGGTGCACTGGCTATGGGGCACTGCCCAGGATTCCATTAAATGAGCATTGCAGGTGAATTAATTGTGCAATTTCCGATGAGCGATGGGTAGTTGAAGTATCCTGCTGCGAATCGGTTTGGCTGCATTTCGTTGGTGTTCTTTCAATAGTCCCTAATTTTAAATGGTTTCAATACCCAAATTTGAATGTTTTGTTGCCTTGTCTCTTCGAAATTACTGCTTGTGGTTTGAAATATGCTCTTTCTTTCTTTATATTGTTTGTTTTGTGTTGCTCCAGATTACAATATTGCTAGGAAAATAATCGAATGGAACCTTCACAAGTGAAGTTTCAGGCTACATTCGCACGTTTATTTGCTTCTAAAAACCGAGTTCAAATACCGCAGCATATAGGATCAGCTTTCGTATCTGAAGACTCTGCTGAGCTCCCGGGGCGGCTTCCACTATTTGTTCGTATGTACCGTGAAGAAAATATCACAACTTTATTTGGCAAATGCTTATTCTATAAACGCAACTGTTTTACATCAGATCGAGTGATTTGCGAGATAGTC
>JAOTOM010005126.1:0-232500 GCA_034440615.1 Ashinkailepas kermadecensis | reverse complement strand
ATTGAATAGTTTCGTGAACTGACCTTTGACCTTCGCCGGCCAGAGGTTAACACAGGCACATGGAGTGAAAGTAGGTCAAAGCTGGTTCCAGAGTAATCGTAGGTGCTGATTTCGGATTCAGAGTTCATGCTTATCCCACAGGGTCGCAAACTGTATTTGAGATCCCAAAAACAAAACCACATATTCTCCCTGCGTGACTTGCTATGCTATGCCATGCTATTGGGTGCTATGAGTACAGTAAGACCGTGTGACACCTCGTGGACTTCGATTGGCACGGTAATTATGACGGTAATTATGACGTGGACACGGTAATTATGTGCCCTATTGACACTGTTTGCGGCTGACCCTGCTCGTGATGCGGTCAGGGCGATACACAGTGCCCTGGTGGAACACTGTTGGCGGCTGACACTGGTCGTCAGACCGATACACAGTGCGCTGGTGGCACTGTTGGCGGCTGACACTGTTGGCGATACACAGGCGCTGGGACACTGTTGGCGGCTGACACTGGTCGTCAGACCGATACACAGTGCGCTGGTGACACTGTTGGCGGCTGACACTGGTCGTCAGAGCGATACACAGTGCGCTGGTGACACTGTTGGCGGCTGACACTGGTCGTCAGAGCGATACACAGTGCGCTGGTGGCACTGTTGGCGGCTGACACTGTTGGCGGCTGACACTGGTCGTCAGACCGATACACAGTGCGCTGGTGACACTGTTGGCGGCTGACACTGGTCGTCAGAGCGATACACAGTGCGCTGGTGACACTGTTGGCGGCTGACACTGGTTGGCAGAGCGCTACACAGTGTCCTGGTAACACTGTTGGCGGCTGACACTGGTCGTCAGAGCGATACACAGTGCGCTGGTGACACTGTTGGCGGCTGACACTGGTCGTCAGAGCGATACACAGTGCGCTGGTGACACTGTTGGCGGCTGACACTGGTCGTGATGACGTCAGAGCGCGGTGAGCGGGTCGCGCGATGGTTCGACTCACCGTCCCATCGGGCCATTCGGCCCCGTGCCCAAGAACAGCGGCATGGAGCAGGACGGCCACTTCAGGAGGACTCCGATTGTGGCTGGGGAGATGCCACGCCGCCCGAGCAACACCAGTGCCGCATCAGCTGCCTACCACACCGTCCAGGTAACTGTGACGTCATCTGCCCGTCACACAGCTGTCCAGGTAACTGTGACGTCATCTGCCCATCACACCGTCCAGGTAACTGTGACGTCATCTTCCCGTCACACAGCTGTCGAGGTAACTGTGACGTCATCTGCCTACCACATCGTCCAGGTAACTGTGACGTCATCTGCCCGTCACACAGCTGTCCAGGTAACTGTGACGTCATCTGCCCATCACACCGTCCAGGTAACTGCGACGTCATCTGCCCGTCACACAGCTGTCCAGGTAACTGTGACGTCATCTGCCTACCACATCGTCCAGGTAACTGTGACGTCATCTGCCCGTCACACAGCTGTCCAGGTAACTGTGACGTCATCTGCCCATCACACCGTCCAGGTAACTGTGACGTCATCTGCCCATCACACCGTCCAGATAACTGTGACGTCATCTGCCTACCATACCGTCCAGGTAACTGTGACGTCATCTTCCCGTCACACAGCTGTCCAGGTAACTGTGACGTCATCTGCCTACCACACAGCTGTCCAGGTAACTGTGACGTCATCTGCCTACCACACCGTCCAGGTAACTGTGACGTCATGTTCCCATCACACAGCTGTCCAGGTAACTGTGACGTCATCTGCCCACCACACAGCCACCAGGTAACTGCGACGTCATCTGCCCATCACACCGTCATCCAGGTACCCGGGACGGTATGAACCCACCAACCATGTGTGATATCCTAGCTGTCCGGTCTGACAGTAAATCATGAAAATACGGTAATCAGTACGAAGCGGGCTTACACAGGGCACGCCTCCTGCATGAATGCATCTAATGTATATTTGCTTACCCATACGCCAAGCCAGGCTGCACACGTCGCTGATATACGTTGAGTAGTAGTAAGCTACTTCATTGAATGAGCTACCACATCCAGTGGCGCAGACGGAGTTTTCTTAAGGTGGTGGGGGACCGACGACCCAAAAAAATGTCACGGAAAATAATGCTTTCATGGCGCGAAGCGTGGGAATAATGTTTGGATTTGCGTGGTAAACATCTCAAAGTTTCTTGTTTCATCTAGAGTAGTTTTGGTTGATAAGGGGTGGCCACACCCCCTTATCTGCCCCTTGGCTGCGCCTCTGACATCATCCTACCCCGTATGTGGTCCAGCCTAGAAATACTTCGTAAGCAGAATCTTGTGCTTAACATATTTAGCTCCAAACCGTTTGATGTGCTTTCCTAACGTGTTACGTTGGCAGAGCTATTTGCCAATTTGCCTATCAGCAATTTCTTCCTTCATCTAGTGCATTTCTGGGTGCTAGGGGGTCCGGCTCCCTTGGCTGCTCCTCTGGTCAAAATAATTGGAGTCGCCTGTAAGATTGTTTCAAACGCGACGTGAGCGCTCCTATGGTCAACAGCTAATTATGAAAATCGTAAGGAGCCGCTCGACTGGCGACTCGACTGGGAGACCCCCTCCCCACAATGAGGTTCTCAAGCTGGGCCGTGTTAGTAGTGTGCGTTGGCGCGAATCTCCTCCCCGCACTTAGGTGTCCCTCGTATGTATATTGCTGTGTTCAGAGAGCTCTGAACACAGCTCTGTGTGGAGGGTGCAGTGCAGGGTTCTGTACAGAGCTGAGTGGTGCAGAAATGTGTACAGAGCTGTTTGCAGGTGTAGGCAAGGTCGTTTCGCCTGGCAGTGGTAGTCTAGGGTTTTCCTCGCTTGTACTGTAACTGGTTCTCAAATCATACCAGCTCTGAAATCCAACAGCCGTTAATGCCCTGTATTGACCGGGCTGATAATTAGCAATGCGGCGACAACTTGTGCAATAGTTTCAACGGCAGAGAAAGCAACACCAGTTAATTCTTATTCAGGTGTGCGCCTCCAAATCTCTGGGAACCCGTGGCGAACAACCGCCCCAACGTCCACACCTTACTCGAGGGCTACAACTTACGGCGTCGACCGTTCAACTCCGTCTGGGCGAACCGCGCGTACGAGAGGGAGCCCGTCGCTCATGGGGAGGGGCCCCACCCAGCCAACGCCTTGGCCTGTCACTGGCCGGCATCACCTATTGCAGCTCACAGCGAAGGGAGGGGTCCTGTCGTCGCACTCTACCTCAGACACGCCCCACATGTGGCTCGGTTACGTGGTACATGGGTGTCACAATCCCATGACGACACAGCATCCGCCGACCGGCCGTCTCCGCCCGGTATCGGAGATGACCAAGCCAAACATCCGATCCACACCGAGACTCGAGGCGTCAATCTGCCAACGGCGGCGGCGGCAAGTGTCGGCCGACCGACTGGGATCCGCTCAGAGTCCGGATACCACGATGCATGGGAGCAGCCGTGATTAGGCTGCTAAACGCATTGGAAAGAGGATCCGAAGTTGACTTCGCTACACAGGAGTTTGTAAATGGTTGTGCACAGAGCTGTCTGTGCACCTGTGTGCATGGCTTGTGTACATGACTGTGTACAGGGCTGCATGCAAGGCTGCATACAGAGCCATGCACTGTATGTAGAGCTGTGGACAGGGCCGTGTGCAGGAATTTGTACAGGGCTGTGCACAAGGCTGTGTAAGGGCTGTTTGCAGGGTTGTGTACAGTGTCATGGACAGGGTTGTGCATCAACTGTGGACAGGGCTGTGCGCGGGCGCCTCTGAGGTGTGTGTGTGCTGTGCTCCACTCTCCAGGGCTCGGGCAGCGACGTCTCCCAGTCAGTGGGGTACCAGACCACCCGCGGCGACGGCAGCCAGCTGAGCGACGCCGACAGTCGAGAGGAGGTGCTGCTGCCCTCCAAGCTGAGCAACGAATTCAAGTCGCACGCGTACTGGTCACGGTGAGTGTCGCAGAGACGCGGTCTGGCGCTTTGGGTGTCGTAGAGGGACGATCTGGTGTTGTGAATGTCGCGGATGGACCGACTGGTGCTGTGAGTGTCGTAGAGGGACCATCTGGTGTTGTGAGTGTTGTAGATGGACGAACTGGCGCTTTGAGTGTCATAGAGGGACGACCTGGTGTTGTGAGTGTCGCGGATAGACAGACTGGCGCTGTGAGCGTTCCGAGGAATGGTGTGGCGCTGAGTGTCGCATAGATATGGTTCGGTGCTGTGATTGTCGCAGAAGGATGGTCTGGTGTTGTGAGTAACGCAGTGAGATGGTTCGGTGCTGTGAAATACGCAGAGGGATGGTCCGGTGTTGTAGTGCCGCGGAGAAATGGTTCGGTGCTGTGAATGTCGCAGAGGGATGGTCCGGTGTTGTAGTACCGCGGAGAAATGGTTCGGTGCTGTGAATGTCGCAGAGGGATGGTCCGGTGTTGTAGTGCCGCAGAAAAATGGTTCGGTGCTGTGAATGTCGCAGAGGGATGGTCCGGTGTTGTGAATGTCGTACAGGGATGGTCCGGTGTTGTGAATGTCGTAGATGGATGGTCCGGTGTTGTGAGTGTCGCAGAGGGATAGTCCGGTGTTGTGAGTGACGCAGTGAGATTGTTCGGTGTTGTGAGTGTCGCAGAGGGATGGTCCGGTGCTGTGAATGTCGCAGAGGGATGGTCCGGTGTTGTGAGTTCCACAGAGGGATGGTCCGGTGTTGTGAGTGCCACAGAGGGATGGTCCGGTGTTGTGAGTGCCACAGAGGGATGGTCCGGTGTTGTGAGTGCCACAGAGGGATGGTCCGGTGTTATGAGTGCCACAGAGGGATGGTCCGATGTTGTGAGTGCCACGGAGGGATGGTCCGGTGTTGTGAGTGCCACAGAGGGATGGCTTGGTGTTGTGAGTGTAGAAGAGGGACTGCCTGGCACTGTCAGCACCCCTGTCGGTAGTGGTGTACCTAGAATTTGCATCAGGATGGGGAAAAACGATTTGGAGGGGGCCCGGTCCATCCCTACGTTTTTAAGCTCATCGGATTTCAAGTGCTACCTTTTTTAAACGGACCCATTTTATTTTTAGCTGAAATAATTAGCGATGTGAAGGAAGGAATCGTCCTTTGCATCGTCCTTTGCAGGAAACGCAAATCCTTTCTGAGCCCCGACACGTTTTGTCGGGCACCACGGTATTTTTGGGGTCTTCGGACGATATTTTTGTGGCTCCAGAGCGGTCTTCCGTGCCCGGATTGATGTTTGGTGTCGGTGTTCAATTTTTTTCTGGACCTCGGCTTCGTTTTTATTGGATCCCTTTGCTATTTTTCGGGCTCGGGCACAGTATTTAGGGGTTCACTACCTCTCAGGGGGATGGGAGCAATTTCCCCTTTTGCCTTCACCCTTCGACACGCCACTATTATATGCAGTGGTGCAGCTAGGATTTGCCTAAGGCCCAAAAACTTGATGAAGAAGATGAAACAAAGCGACATGGTCTCCGTCAAGAAAATCTCGTCGGGGCACTGAGTGAACACATTAGAGATGACGTCTTTTTTTCTTTTTCTTTTTAAAGGTTTCGGCGCGCGAAGCACGCCGAAAATTGATGTTTTCCTTAGTGAAAATCGTAAAATGTATCGTTTGATCTAGTGTATTTGTGGATGCTAAGAGATTGGGGGCCGGACCCCCGAGCCCCTCTCCCCTTGGCTCTGCCTCTGATTATATATATGCATGTATGTTTCAAGACCAGGGCATAAGGGCACCCTTTTTCTTTGAGATTGAGATGAGAAGTCTTCCTCTGTCATGTGATGACTTCACTATGGATGTGTTTTCCATCAAGTCCTGTCAGGTTATATTCCGGCTGTGCTTGTGTCGCATGTAGTCCTTGGGTGCGGCATCTGCCAAATGCATTGTGATTCTACGAGAAAAGGAGGTCGTGGTAACACTAACCTGGTCGGAGTTTTGCTGAAACATTCATTATTGAGTTCAGCATTGCCTATTATTTGTAGACAATTGTTCGTTTCAGTCGGTTCGAGTTGACGGAGAGGTTGTTCTTCATGACGAGATTGCTAGTCTTTTTGTTTTTGTGGTAAATTACGATCTTGATGATGTCGTTTTGACTGGAAGGTGTTACACTGTGTTGAATTATCGTTTTAGAGCTTTCTTGTCGTTCTAATAGGCTGTGCCGATCTGGTTCCGGTAGCACCATGGAATGCTGTTTTCTTCGGCTGTTCTTGTTCGGTCGCTGTTAAGGTGTCAATCCATGACAGCGCTGGTTTCTCTGTCCACCCATTGTTCACGAGGACTTGTTTTGTGCGGCGCAGTTCATGGTGCAGTGTATTGGACGCTCTCCTGGGGAAGAACCGCGTGGCACTCGTATCATATAAGGCAGAGCATTCACTCTGCACATTATGCATTTCCCTGCGTCGGCTGGCTGTTTGTAAGCTTTGGTGGAAAAGCAACCGTTTTCAGCATTGACATGAATGTCCAAGAAAGGGAATTTACTCCCATTCCCCAGCTCATGGGTGAATTTGAGGAATTAGTTTTTCGCCATGCTTCCTTCAGCTGGCGCAGATGAGAAGCATTTGCAAAGTCCACAAAGATGTCGTCTAAGTAACGGTAGTAAATGAACTGCCACAGATTGTGTTGTTGTAGCACCTTGTTCGCGGGTCACACATGTAGACGTTAGCAAACCGTGGTCCGAGCGGTGAACACATTGTTATGCCGTCTGGTTGGCGGTACAACCTCCCATCCGGTGAACGGAACGGCGCCTCCGCTGTGCACCTCTGATCATGTTTTCCCAGATGGAAGGGCTTAGCGTCGGTGGCTCGAGAGTTGGGTGGTGGTACACATGATGCAAGTGATGTAGGAATGTCCTTTGGTGCGCTCGCTTTCAGTGTTTCGGCAAACTATTCGATCGAATTGAGGCCATATTATATGGGCGTGTAGGGTGGTATGATGGAGTTAGGCCGTCTTGCTAAATCGTACGTCGTCGGAGTCGGTGTTTGGGACATGACTGGCCGTCATGGGTCCCCCCCCCCTCTATGGGGCTTAGCTTTACCGTAGACGTACCCCGGCTGGGACTTTGGAATGATCATGACGAAATGGACTCTATCAATCACTGCGTTTGCGCTAGTAAGAAGTTTCTTCACCTTTGTCTTCAGGCCGATTGATTCGCTTAAACCTAGTTTGACCAGATAAGATACTTCTTGTGCTGAACAGTTATTCCTCTTTGTCCAAGATCACACACACCGAAGATTTGTCAGTGCGTCGTACTTCAATGGTTTCATTTCCACGTAGCTGTTTTGCAGCAGTTCGCAGATTTTCACTAATCAGCTGACTTTTACTGAAGCTTCGCCTCCTAGTGCTTTCTCCCAGAAGTCTGCCACTTAAGTTCGGTTACATCAACTTGATGTTGTTCATTCAATGATATGATACCTTGGTAAAGTATGTCTAACTCTGCCTTCTTATTTATTAGGTTCAACTTCGGGTTGTAAGTGACAGTCCAGATCCAGGTTGAGGAAGTCCTTCCGGTCTGCAGTCAGGCTGCACTCTGAGAGATTGACAAAACCGTCCTTTTTCCGCAAGTAAAATGGTCCCCCGTGCAGTTTTGAAAACTACTGGAGCGTGACGCGATGTGTAGCATGTTCGGTGTCTTCTGAAAGGTCGTTCAGCACTAGACACATCTTTCCTTTCAATTCAGTTGAAATGTCAAAGTTGCTGTGCTTCCTTTTGGCTCCATTCAGATGTCGCTGGAGAGATATTGCAAGTTCTTGCTTCTGACTAACTTGACGGTGTATCAACTTGAGCCGATATTCATCCGTGAATCGCTGTCCCCTGGCCTTTTACGTCAATCTACTTTGGCAGCACTTCCTCTGGTATGCATGTACGGTTAAACATCAGGGCATATCAGCATTGAATACACTTTTTCTGTAGTTTTTCGAGTGTTGTAGTAGTTCTTTTTCGGTGATTCCAAGTGAAAAAGCAAGCTTCCAAAGGTCGACAAATGTACATTTATTCAATTCGTCTTGACGTTTCGGAATCCTTGTTTTGTCTTCGGCAAATCACACCAGGTAGCACAGCTTACAATGTTCACACTTGAGTACACTTTAATATCAATGCATGCGTTTGAGATCGGGGCGAGAATCATCAGTTGTGTAGCTTACACATATTTTTTTTTAATTACGAGACACAATGACGTGGATAATATGTAAGGGATTCTCCATCGTGAAGTCAGGATGAAAACAGTTAGCAGAACACTATTCACAACCAAAATCAGGACGTGGGTCCATCGTCATTAATGTCATAGTCGACAAGTTTTGGGGTAATAGGGGTTGTGTTGCTTCCGATTTGAGGGTGTCTGAAGCCTCTGGACAAGCAGAGTCGAACTACCTCACCGCGCAACAATTGGGCAAGTATAACCGCACGGCACAGAGCAGCCACAGGAGAAGCTCGAACAAGAGGGTGAAAGGTTATCTATATCCTATTGACACAGCCATTGTGTTTGCGGCGACGGCGAGCACCGCCATATAGCGATCACTTCACGGGCTGAGCGGAAGTGGACTTCTGGGGCCACTGAATGTATTGGTGCAGAATTAAAGCGTGGTATTGCTTGCGGCATTATATGATTATTCCCTGTATGTTACAAACACAAATGAAGAAATAACCTTTGACGACATGGCGCGCAAGAGAGTTTTCGTCACCGTTCTGGTATATCACATCAATATTTTAATTATGTTTGTTTTTATTATTCAGCAAACAGTCACTATATTTGAACACAAAGCATCATACGAATATGTCCCGGATTAATCTAATGTGGGTCATGTCGCACAAATTGACCTCTAGTCCATAAGTAGCCGCACATCGACCCTCGTCAACTTAATTTGGTCAGATTCTATAGCAAAGCACACGAAAATATGAACAAAAAAAGTACCTATCATAACTTGCTGCATCATTGTGGATGGTCCGGATAGCCGTGCCGTTCAAAAAATATATGTTCTATGGAAATGTAGATAGGAGCTCAGGTAAAGGTGCTAAAGTTGCATTTTCCTGTGTGTTGGTTTGGCTGCGATCGAGAAGAAACCAAAAGGTATCAGAAATAGCCGCACAAAATGACCTATGTGCGGTCAATTGGTAGCACGTGGACATTTGAATCCCCAACTAGCTATTGCGGACTCATCATTATACTTCGGCCCCACCATACCACATTTAAAAAATACACGGAAACACTTATCGACCGGTAAAAAATTGGATCTACGGTGGACTTGATGACGTCATGGCAGCATGACCCAGGATGACCTTGAAATTACCTGTTTGTGCAAGATGACTGATTTTTTTCCTGCTGATACTGAAAGTTTCACGTAGTCTATTAGTTTGGCTGTTTTGGCTGTAGTTTGGCTGTTTTGGCTGTAGTTTGGCCAGTCGCGTACAAACCAATGCGGAAACAATATATCCCCCAGCCACCCTGCGCAGTGACTCGAGGGTTGACACCTCTGACCTCGTGTTTCACTGTTGCACCATCTTTGCTCACCTCGGCACCGTCACAGGCTGTGGCCGGATATTTCGAGCGTCATGACCTGTGTAATCCGGGGCCCTGAGGCTCCCACCAACGAGAACTCGTTCACAAACTGTAATCAAAACGTCGACGAACGCACTGCGCCGTGTCGGACGCCCAGGCAGCTTATCGGGGCAGATGGGCTCTGAGCTGCACGAGCCCACTATCCAGTCGGTAAAGCTGTCCCGGAAATCGTCTCGGGTGCGCATTTCTGCGCACATTTTCAGGGTCTTCTATCATTCAATGTATTTCATTTAATCAAAGGTCATAAATTACCGGTGTCTGACCTAGGTAAACCTGGGTTATCATGGCGTATCTGGCGTTGGCTTTGTCACTACGCGTGACCACAGCCAACCTTGACCACAACCACCTCACGGCCTTTATGATCCCACGTCCTGTTTGGACGGCTTGTCGTATGTAGAATGTAATGTGAACGGCATCTAACAACTAGCAGTAGCCTGGATTATTCACCTGAGATGACCTTGACTTGACGCGGACGCTTATGCTCATTCAATGCATTACGTTCATGCTGTTCATTCAGTGCATGCCAAGTTGAAAATGAAAACGAGCCCTTTCCAACGAAACAAGAAAGAGCATGTTGCAGGGTCATTGAATGTCAGTTATCTATCATGACTCATCACCTATGACCTATTATCAATATAAAGTGTCAGATGCAGGTCAGAGAAACGTTATCAATTTAAAACCATATCAAGATCGACACATTAACAAGACCCCACATTAAGAACGACATCCTTTTCACACATGCTTTGGTCCGACATGTCGAAGCTTAGACCGCTTAAATAAGTGGCGTGAGATGGTGTTGGTGTTGGTGATCTTACAGATGGTGTTGGTGATATAGATGGTGGACACCATAGTCACCATGGTGGACACCATAGTCCTATAGATGGTGTTGGTGATCCTACAATTATAGTGTATGCAGAGGCTATTGCTCCATTTGATACGTGGAAATATTATTAGTTTCACAAAACGTCTTCCGCATTCTGAAAAAAATAGATCAGTGGCAGAACTCTCAAGGTTCGTATTTTGTATTTTCAGGATGAAAACGGACAGAAAAGAAAAGTCACCATGCTTTGGTTCTAGTGGAAATAATTGGAACATGGCATGCGAAAAACGTCTAGCAGGAAGCTGCCTCCCCACAGGAGCAGATTGCAAAGGGGAACAAATGCAGCGTGTGTAGTCATTCAATATAAATGTTGACTCCATTAAGCTGCAACACTCGCACCGCTCGCGATATTTCCCAATCCCGCGGACCACCGGCGAAGCAGTGTGGGCGCGCCATTAGCCGTGAATGTGCATAAATTGTGTCGTGAATCACCCAATAAACAAACAAACTCCATTAAGCTACTGCGGCGACACTCTCTTGATCACATTGTGCACTTCTTCAGCGCGTTGTTGGTGTTCCAGGCCAGCCTGAGAGAGGGGTGAGCATTGTCTGTATGTAATAAATAGAGTATGGAAACTTTCCGTACCGTCTGCTGACGCTCTGGTGGTGATCATCGTATGCCAACGCCTCCACTGTCGCAAAGCCTTAATCGCGTCCTATATCTGGTGACAAAGGTTCGGGGCTGGAGCTGGTGCCGTGGCAGATGTACTACAGGGGGTGGTAAAGCTGCACCACATCCGTTGAGTGGCTAAATGGAAAATAGCATAGCATATATCCGACCTAACTCACAGCACAATGCAAAGTTCAGCAAGCGCATCAGCCCTTCAAACCACACCGAAAATAGCCAATATATCGCGCGCCTAACTGCCCCGAGCCTTCACATGACCTGAGCTGTCACAGTCGCACCCCACGAGCAGCGCTGTCACAGTCGCACCCCACGAGCAGCGCTGTTACAGTCGCACCCCACGAGCAGCGCTGTTACAGTCGCACCCCACGAGCAGCGCTGTTACAGTCGCACCCCATGAGCAGCGCTGTCACAGTCGCACCCCACGAGCAGCGCTGTTACAGTCGCACCCCACGAGCAGCGCTGTTACTGTCACACTCCACGAGCAGCGCTGTTGCAGTCGCACCCCACGAGCAGCGCTGTTACTGTCACACTCCACGAGCAGCGCTGTTGCAGTCGCACCCCACGAGCAGCGCTGTTACTATTGCAGCAGCAGCACCGGCTCAGCTGGCACGGCCGACCGACAGCGGCCGGCGCCGGCCACCTCCGGCTCGTCCAGCCCGACAGAGCGGCACGCGGCCTCCTCCAGTCGAACGCGCCTGTCGCAGCAGCGCGCGCACGGCCTGGAGAAGGCGGAGGCCATGACGCACGCCGAGCGCCACTCGAGCGCCAGCAGCCGCTACCGGAACGCCGACGGCGCCAGCTCGACGCCAGGCAGCGCCGTCAGCGGTCCGGCCGGCCGCCGCTTCCCGTTCGAGGTGTGGGCGCCAAATGACCGTGTAGTCGGCGCGCCCTTAAGCCCAAATAATCAATCCCGTTCGAGGTGGGCGCGCCTTAGTGGCGCCGCTCGGCTGGTACTTAACACAGCCAGTCTGGCAGCGCACCCGGTTAAAATTGTGTTGCGACTGTTTCCATGTGAAACTGGAGTAGTCTCCAGATGTGAAAAGATGTCATGATGTGGCTTTCAAGCACCTCAAATGTACGGGACCGTTAGCGATTGTAGGCAAGCATGTTTGACAACTTCTTGAAGATGAAAATGAACCTCCTGATAAACGTCACAGGAGCACACTAATAATGCTGCAGAACATGTACGGAGCCGTACTGTGGTCCAGCTACCCGGCTACAGTTTCGAGTGGCTCTCGCTATGTAGCCATATCGCTACAGGACAACTGTCGCGCCATATCGTTACAGGATGGCTGTCACATGCTGCCATATTGTTGCATGATGGCTGTCATTATGCTGCCATATACTTACAGGATGGCCGTCGCGCCATATCGTTACAGGATGGCTGTAATTATGCTGCCGTATCATCATAGGATGGCTGTCACATGCTGCCATATCGTTACAGGATGGCTGTTACTATGCTGCCATATCGTTACAGGATGGCTGTAATTATGCTGCCATATCGTCATATGATGGTTGTCCATGCTGCCATATTGCCATAGGTGACGAGCAGCGGAGCTAGTCTGCGGGTGCCGCAGACGATGGTGGCATACCAGGACAACAACCTCGCTATCCTGGTGGCCGATCCTAAACATACGCGGCTCAGAGTTAAGGCCAAGGAGAGACAATCAAAGGTAACGATTGTCAGCAACTCTTTAGGTGCATGAGTAGGGGTTTGCTGATCAATCGAGGCGAATATTTATATATACATTTACATACAACGTATTTTAGTTTATTTCAGCCTATTTTAACATCCACACGCATTGATCACTCGCATCTGCCATATGTACATTACTCAACACCCATGCGTATATTTACACTTAAGCCCATCTGCGTGTATGTACATTTGCCGTATATACATTCGCACATGAGTACATCTGCTTGCGTGCAATTGTCCACGTATATTTAGCATGCGTACATTTGTCTAAAATAATTTCTGCATAACATTAGTGCACCGGAATCGATAGCCGATGATGTCCGTCCGTCCGTTGATGTTCGTCCGTCCGTTGATGTCCGTCCGTCCGTTGATGTCCGTCCGTCCGTTGATGTCCGTCCGCCCGTTGATGTCCGTCCGCCCGTCGATGATATCCGTCCGTTGATGATGTCCGTCCGTCCGTTGATGTTCATCCGTCCGTTGATGTCCGTCCGTCCGTTGATGTTCATCCGTCTGTTGATGTCCGTCCGTCCGTTGATGTCCGTCCGTCCGTTGATGTTCATCCGTCCGTTGATGTCCGTCCGTCCGTTGATGTCCGTCCGTCCGTTGATGTCCGTCCGTCCGTTGATGTTCATCCGTCCATTGATGTCCGTTCGTCCGTTGATGTCCGTCCGTCCGTTGATGTCCGTCCGTCCGTTGATGTCCGTCCGTCCGTTGATGTCCGTCCGTCCGTTGATGTCCGTCCGTCCGTTGATGTCCGTCCGTCCGTTGATGTCCGTCCGTCCGTTGATGTCCGTCCGTCCGTTGATGTCCGTCTGTCCGTTGATGTCCGTCCGTCCGTTGATGCCCGTCCGTCCGTTGATGTCCGTCCATCTGTTGATGTCCGTCCGTCCGTTGATGTCCGTCCGTCCGTTGATGTCCGTCCGTCCGTTGATGTCCGTCCGTCCGTTGATGTCCGTCCGTCCGTTGATGTCCGTCCGTCCGTTGATGTCCGTCTGTCCGTGTTGAGCTGCGTCAACTGACCGACTGGCCGCTGACACCGTCCGCTGGCGGCACAGTCGAGCGGCCCGGCCACCGGCCGGCTGAGCGCCGACATCCACGCCTCCTACAGCAACCTGAGCGGCACCGGCCACATGCGCCGGATCGGAGAGGTCGTGTCACCTGGCGGCTCGGCCAGCTCGCAGCGCTGGAGCGCCGACCACGAGCAGTTCTACGAGACGAGCGAACACGAGCACAGCCACGAGCGGTCGACGCACACGGGCAGATCCAGGCTGGACGAGATGCATGGATCCGCGCAGCAGCTGAGCGATGGACGCGGATCGGCGCGTGGATCCACCCGGCGGCCGGACGACGCTCGCGGATCGGCGAGCGAGTCCGCGAGGCATCTCGCCGAGGGTGGTGCGGGCTCCGCGCGTCGCGCCTCGCAGCGTTCCGGAGAAGCGCGCGGGTCGGCACCGCACGCCGGCGAGACGCCGGGCTCCGAGTGGCCTCAGGGCGGCGGTGGCAGCCGAGCCGGCTCTCATGCCCAGCGCAGCTCCGGCCCGGCGCGCCATAGCAGCGCCAGCGGCCACTCGTACGACCCGCGCGGAGCCGCCGGCGGCGGTGGTGGCGGCCGGGCGCGCCGCTCCGGTGCCAGCTCGTCGTCGGAAGACGCGCCGCTGGCGGGCGGCCGTTCGCCGTCTCCGAGGTCGGCGGCGTCCGCACGCCACGACGGCACGCCGGCCGTGCTGCGGCGTGCCCTGCAGTCGGCCGACGACGACGGCGGCGGCTTCGAGACGCACTTGGTGCAGCGGGAGGGCGCCGGCCGGTCGGCCGACTCGCGGCGCGCGGTCTCGGCCACCATGCTGCGGCAACAGGACCGCGGCGAGTCTGTGACGTCGGTGGGGCCGGGCGGGGGCCGTCTGGGCGGACAGGGCGGCCAGGCGGGCCGGTACGGTGGTCGGACGCCGGACGAGGCGGGTTACCCGCGTCGGACGAGCGGTGACTGGCGGCGCAGGTCCAGCGCGTCCCAGGTGCTCGTGCTGGAGGACGAGGTGTGCGACCTGGAGGAGAGGGATGAGGTGTACTCTGGCGCGGTCAAGGGTGACCTGGGCCGACCGACTGCCGACCGCACGGACACCGACTGGAGAGCGAGCGCACGTCGGTCGTCCAGATCCGAGGAGAAACAGGTGGGTGGAGCGCTCATGTCGGCGACCAGAGGCGACCCGATCCGACTCGGCCGTCACGCTGCTAAAACATTGGAAAATGTTGTGTTGCAGCCTTTGGAATTATAATTTGTGGCTCTGTGATTCACGATGTTCTTTAGCTTCCGAAGGAAACCACCCTTCACAGCCATTTTCCTTATGCTCGCAATATTTGCTCGATATACACGCGAGATATACTCGCAATATTTGCTTTAAAAAAGACTTGTAGCAAAGCTGCTCGCACCCACATGCCGGGTGATGCCACCTGTGGTTACTACATATGCAATCTCCACGGGGTACCAAGGGAAGCTAGCTGCAGTCGGTCCATTATGCCTTGTCTAAAGCGGTGTAATATTATATCTATGCTGTGCCTGCATTACAAAAGCCCTATTTCTCGCCCATGACCTTGCTTGAGCATCGTCACTAATGTCGCCTTATGTTGGCGTATGCCATATATAGCCCACTGCAAGCTGCAAGCCCAGTGCAAGTTTCTTACGATTAGGTTATTTGATGCTGAATGTTGAAGATCGCCATTTATCCTAATAAGCTGTGGTTTGGACTTTTAGCATTCGCAAATATTGCACATATCGCACACGGCTGTTTTTTTATGCGTACACAAATATTGTGCAAAATATCGGAAAGTTGATTCGGTATTATTCGACTCTTTCAGTTCCACCATTCATACGGTGATAGTTAATGTCTAAAGTGTTTTAATTTGGAATGATTTCCAATGGCATCTATTCCAATTATCATATTTAGCTTTTGAAATAATGTGCATCAAGAGTGCACCACTACACAATCTGCACGCCCTGGAGGACTTTTGAGGATTCTTCGCGATACCTGATAAAATTTAGCCAGGCTTTTTCAGCAATCTGACACTTCACTTCCCTTATTACTCGCCTTATTTATAACATACCACATACTTTATCCCTGCGACTTCCTTGTCCTCTTGGCCACTTCGGGATCCTTCAACTCATTCCGTATGTCCCCTCCGCTCGGTCTATGTTCAACGTAGCCGATCGAAATTCCACCCGAGAGTCGTGTTGGCACAACGCAATCAAACAGAAGTGGGTAGGGCGCCTGGGCGCGCGACAATACATCTGTACCATTCCACGATTCCGACAGGACCTGATTCGAAGCTTTGCATCAAATCTGACGCATTCCCGGTTGCCGCCCTTCCCGTCGATTATTTCCCCGGAGACAGAAGATCCATGAGTTGATAGTTCGGTGATTGCTCATACGGTCGATTTCGCCGCCAGCTTGGCACGGCACGCGTCACGCACAACACGCGCGCCCGCTCGTCAGGAGAGCTGCACTACGGTGGCGCCTCTGGCGGCCAGACCGGTCACAAGCGGGAGCTGGGACTGCTGGCGGAGGCGGCGGCTCGTTCGGCCAGGTACGGCCGCTGCTGCGCTTGTCGACACTTCCAGTTTCACTTCGAGCGGAAGTCTAAATGTTGATGGCCACTAAGCTGATCTGAATACAGAGGTGGATGATGCGAGCTGTTTCAGACGTGACTCTGTCGCGGCGATGCGACATGGAACTGGGCGGGCACCAGAACACTGATGAGCGACACACAGCTCGAAATACTGAAACTTTGGAACACAATTAGTGGCATTTGGATAGGAGATCAAATGTGCCTAAGCTCTAGGAGGTTTTCTTGTAATATTAGCATAATACGAAAAGGGAACCTTATCCATCCTACGCGAAGTTAGGGTTAAGGATGCATCAACGGCAGTCATCATGTGGAGTTCTTCTTTCAAAGTGCACCTTTTGGATTGGGTTACCACATGCTTTATATATATATAGGTGTATATATGTGTGTGAATGTATGTATGGGTGCAGGCGTGTGCGCGCGCGCGTGTGTGTGTGTGTGTGTATGCATGGCGGGTCGCACCCAAAGAGTTACTTCACGGGGGATCGAAGTAAAACTAAGAAAGAAGAAATGAGTAATTACCCTATGCGAAGTGCGGGTAGCTCAACAGTTGCTAAAACTGAACTAAGCATGCAATTTATTCCCCTACAAGCAAAAGAGGTGCTTTATGGAAGTATCATCCATAGCCTCTTCCTGTATTCCAGCGACAAGCGATCTAGTGGCGTATGAATGCCTTGGAAAACGTTCGTACAAGAAATTACATTTTAACAAACAATATACGACCCCGGGTGAACATTCTGAGCTCATGAAGCGTGATATTTGTTGTGCAACTCCCAAGCATGATATGCTATTCACATCTAAACATGCGGATTCAGGTGCACCGAAAATCAGTTCTCACACCAAGATACTTCTGAAGCTGGGTGTGTTCGCTGCCTAAGACGTCACTAGGTAATTCGTGCTGACGATTATGTCTGCCTCGGCAGCGAGACGGACTGCTACATCCACATTGATGGAACGGAGATACCGTGCGCCTCGTGGGCGGTGCGGAGGTACAGTGGGTACCTGCAGCAGCTGGGACGAGTCTCGCCGCGGCACGTCGATCTGCCACAGGTGCAGTGGCTGGGCATTTGGCACGGTTAGTGGGCTCGATAGATGGCAGAAGCGTAGCCTACATCACCTATTGTATGATAAGAATCGTGACGAATTGCGCATTTTGGGTCGTTAGTGGATAATTAGACAATACTTGAGGGATGTCATTCCATTCCACGTAAGAATTGGCTTACAATCGCTCAGGGCGTTGAACCCATGGAGTTCCTATGAATGTTAGTGGTACCTTATAAGTAACAGCGACCTCAAACGACAATCTATAAAAGGCATACAAATTATTTGAGGGCTATGTTATAGTGTCGGACTAAAGCGCACGTCTTAGAGATGTAGCTAAGTAGCATTTATTCATAGCCACACTCAGAAAAGAAAAATATTTTATTTTGTCTATTTTGTACTCTAACTGGGCTATGGAGACAAGTGAGAAGGATCAGTGATGTTCACTAGTACATACACCAGTACAGTGCATTCCAGTACAGTGATGTCCAAAGCCGCCTAGTACCGATCGAGTGATATACGTCCCGTCAGAGTATCCCATCACATTTCAACCGCCATTTCCTCACTTCTTTGGTTTTCGACTGAAGATCATATGGGGACATGATCATCATCATGGAGATTATTTTGGCGGGCTCATGTCTATCCGGTGCAAGCGACACAATTTTAACGCTAAGTTGGTTACGTGAGTAGACGAAATCCACCACTTCATTGAAGCTTCAATGAAAATTATTAAATTGTTTCCTAGCTTCATCGCATCACAGACACAGTGGAGGAGCGGCAACGTACAGCCAGAGGTATTCTCAACTGTTCGTCTGCAACCACTGGAACTAAACGACGAACAAGAGTGAATCTGGTGTAGAATAAAACTCCTGGATGTTTCACGTATGTGCAGTCGTGAATTTAGGAGCAGGAACAGCATAAATGGAATTCCCCCCCCCCCTCATCTTTCCCATGGAGATGCGGCGCCATCCTGACTGGAAAACAATGCGCCCCTCCAGGATGCTCGAGTGCACACCACCGCTTGAATTTGCTTAGCCGAAGTACCCTCCTAATTAGAAAAGACGCTCCTCCAGAGACACTCAAGTGCTGCACTCTCCCCATGAAAATTATAAATGCGGGTCACCACTCACCCCTCCGGTCAAATGGCGCTTCTCCGAACGAGTGCCCCCCCTCCCATCAAAATTACTGGATCCCCATGTGCATGGGTAGCATATCCTGCTATGCACGGTGCAATGCGCAATGATGGATACTGAATTTTGTGAGAATGGTGAATTGAGACGTCTTCCAAGATAAACGGGGAGTGATGAAAGAAGACTTAGGCGCGCAGACAGTCTTAGTCCGGATTTAGCTTAATCCAGACATAAACCTGACGCATGCAGGAGGATGCCCTATAGAAACACATCAATGTGTATCCCGGTCAGATCCCAGCCAACAGCCCCTTCTCATTGCATGTTTTTTTAATCCGCCCGGCCGGACCCGATCAGCGGGCACCTGTGCGGATCAATGGCGGGAGCGAAAACTCTGGAGCAATTAAGCGCCGAACCCGGGTTAATCACCTCGTTCTGGCCCGCTACCCCGTCCAAACCAGTCAACAACAAGAATGTTTTGATGACAAGCCGGTCTCGATCAACATAAGAAGAAAGGCCGGTCAGCCGTGAGATCGGTGACTCCGGTGAAAATTCTAGACCCCGCTCAGTGGAAATTTCCAGTCCCGACAGACCGTCCTGACGGCCCCAGGCGCCTCCGCGATACACATGGCCTAAGGGGAAGAAAATGTACCCCCACCAATCAAGAGCAAGAAACCAATCCGGAGCCCTGGGTGTGACCAGAGAATAGAGGAGGTGGAGCTGGAGCGAATGGAAGAAAACTGGCAGCCTGGCAGGAGAGCTCTCTCTCTCTCTCTCTCGGGCGCTCACTCTCACTCGCTGAGTCTCTCACTCACGGACGGAGCAGTCTCAGGAAGATGTCGAGACGACCGAAGAGGCCAGCCGTATAACATACGCACAGAAGCACCAGCAAAATGTGAGTGCCGTCAGTCTGCCATGCCTTCTTCCTTCTTCCAAACTGGCCTAATTTCTATGACAGCTATTTCCTCCTCAATCTAATTCACTGCTGAAAGGAGCGAGTCTTATGGGGAGGGGACAAATAGGATAAGTTCGAGGTTATTATCCGGGGAGGGACGTGCGAAACGGTCGGTGGCGTTGGCGTCGCACGCCTAGTACAGAAGGGCAGGGTACGTATGTATGCATGTATAGGGGAGGGAGATTGGACGGGGAAGGCGTGTGCCAGGAACGTGTACCGGTCCTGTTGGCATGCAGTGTAAATACATGTAAATATATTACCCTTGATGTTTGAGCGCACCAGCAGAGACATGGAGCAGCTGCTCAGCCTTTGACGGACATAATTAGCGGTGAAAAGGAATATTTGGGATAGAAAGGGGGCATAGCTTGGGCTAACGATCAGGGATACTAGGCACAAGTCGGATCCTAACATTCGTCCTATAGGACCTCGGGCCGGAGTGGGTCGTGAAAATGACCATCGCTCGGTATGGTATGCCGTATGTTGAAAACTATGCGTGCAACACCCGCCTCGCAGGATCACCGGGCCAGAGCGGGTCGTGAAAATGACCATCGTTCGGTCTGAGAGTACGCATGTTGAAAACTGTGCGTGCAATATCCATGTCTTCCCTCTCCTCGTCCAAAGCGTTCGACCCTCACATTAGCCGGAGCTAAAGAAGTAATGTTATTGCCCAACTACCTGCCGTGGTGCAGACTAGTTCAAAATCCAAAACTCTACGGGCGCCCTCCAGCTGTGCGTTCAGTAACGTAACTTTCGTGATGAACCAGATAGCATTGAGGTCAGATGCCGATGGCCGAGTCAGCGACCGTCCGAGGGGATTGACGTCAATGGATGGCGTGAGGTTACGACCCTCCCAGGCCAACGGTAGCGTAGTAAATACCTCGGCGACCAGGACAGAGGGGGGACTATTTACGTCCAGAATTGAAATTGCAGGCCGTGCCTCGGGGGCTGATGGGCGCGTGCCGCACTTTTCGCTGGGATCGGGTCACCAACAGCCGACAGGTAGACGTGAATAGTACCGTGTACCCTCCCGACACGACAGGGGAAGCACACATTGCGTCCGTCGAGTTTTGCGCCGGACAATAGGATATTGCAAAACACTGCACGGTCGTGAGTCCGCCTCCGTTCGTTGTACGTTCGGGCCCGGAGCTGTACAGCGGTTCGGGGGAACGAACTGACAGGTTTGGCGTACCGTAAGCCCCGAGGCTGAAAGTTTGGGGCAGGCTAGGTTATATAGACGGCCAGGGGACGTGCCCAACGTGGTAGGGATCCGTGCCCACCCGTGGACACCTTGGCCTGGTCGCACGTTTGCATCGAATAAGGCCCGGCGCGGCCTCGACTGTTTTTAAGGTTAGGTAGGTCGGTCAAAGACACCAGAGCACTTGTATAAGCCCTCGGAGCCAGTACGAGGAGCCCCCTCGTTGCAGTTAAGACTTTTTCCAGGTGAGGAACGCTGCCAATAATGGCTAGTCCAGCTATGATTGGCAGCGAAATGTTTACATATTCGGCCAACATACCATCAAAAATAGAGCAATGGTCTGTCGATATATGTGTTTGTGTACCACTGAGGGGGGCGGGAGCCAAACTTGGGGACCAAGCAATTCACTAATTAATAAGGAGAAAATGAATGGGGCGAGCGAATGTGAAGTGAATGAAGAGAATGAATGTGTGTAGGTAGCTTTAACACTCGCACGTCCGGCGGTCCGCGCCAACTTCGCATGTCCGGGGGGGGGGCAGATGTCTGCCCCCCCTAAGATCTCGAGAACTATGCTAGGTAGCGACAAACGGTAAACGGCTTTGGATAGCTGGTGATACGCTCTATCGAAAGTATTTCGGTCATTTTCTCGCTCAGGTCAATATTTAGGTCACCGGGTCATCATATGTCAAATTCGACCAGATCGGGTGGGACCCTCAGATATTGGCACATATCTCAGGACCTGTAACAGATAGAAACAAACTGCAAATGCTATTCGACAGCCCTTGAAATGTGCTATCGACATACGCTGTGTAATTTGAGGTCAGGTCAACAGATGGGTCACCGAAACAATGACCTCAGGTCAAGGTCATGGAGTAGAGTAGGGAGGTCATGTAATATATCAATCGACACGTCTGGGCGATACAAGCACAATGACGGTAATTTCAGCCTTCTAGCTCAATGCATTGCGATATAATGCGCAGAAATGTGCTAGTGATTTCAGGTGACCTCAGCTGACCTTGGTGGGGCCACCGAGCAAAAATGTCAGCGATAGCATTGCGAATAGCTTCCAACTACACGCCATAACGGTTGGAGGTCATTCCGAGAGCAAATATGTAACCAGGAAACATTTGTATATTTTTCCATAGGCCTATAATGGGTAAGCCATGGCCACGACCCGACCTCAGGTCAACGCTACGAAAAAAACCGTGAGATACATGTTATAGACCCTGATAAGATAATTACGTGATATAAGTTTGAAATCAATCGCCCAATTATTGTGGGAGTGATGCCACCTAGAACTCGGAGGGACGTTAGGTCACTTCGCCTGACCTGGTGACCTGACTTGAGATGACCCAGGGTCAAAAATTTCTGAGGATATGCGCAAAAGATCAATGAGCAGCCATGCGAGGTTTGGCCTTGCTAACCCGATTAGTATGGCGGCAAAGTAGGAAAACCGCAGGGGGGCAGATATCTGCCCCCCCCCCCCCGGACGTGCGCGGGTTAAGGACCAGCGGAAGCCGCTTTGGGCTTATCACAGACACCTATTTCGTGCGGTACGTTGCACAAAATTATATTACTATTAGCATCCAAAAAGTCTCAATTCGGGACAAGTCGTTGAAACCAAGGACAAGTTACATACTCATTAATTTTATAATGCAACGTATTCTTTCTAATTTTCCTAGAGGCACTCACTTACCTATATGATGTTCCCAAAACTTTGACCTCGCACAACAAATAAATTCGTGTTAGGGACGGTAGCAAACAACACCAAGCCGGCTGGGGTTTGGGGAATGTGTGGTGGAGGTGGCGGGGAAACACACAACACACCCCCGACATAGGCAAAAGCAACAGGACATATTTAGCCCACTATAAGTCTAGATTCAGCCCAGGTTCAGCCGAGTTAAGATCAGCCCTTAACAAGTTCAATCAGCTTCAGTTTGGGTTGAGACACTACCTTTCACACACCCCGACCACCCCACGACCCACCCACCCCCCACAATCCCCCACACCCACACCCGCCACACCCCGCACACCCCACCGACGGCAGAGCCGCCTCCCCTACATTACCATACTGGGGTACGCCTGACGCACACCTGTGCTACCCTGCTGGGGTACACGTTTGCTGCTCTACAGAAGTACAGCTGACACGTGTGTGTGCTATCCTACTGAGGTACACCTGATGCGTACCTGCGCTACCCTACTGAGGTACACCTGATGCGTACCTGTGCTACCCTACTGAGGTACACCTGACACGTGCTGGTGCCCGCGCAGGGGAGCAGCACGGCGTCAGCAGTGTCGGACGCCATTGAGTGGTGTTACCTGTCGGCTGGGGAGGCTGCCCGGCTGGTGACGCCCGACAACTGTGCTGACCTCTACCGGGCGGCGTTGGTACTACAAATTACAGGTGACCGCCACGTCGTAGATCCCAGCAGACGCAAAAACATCACACCTGGGCGAGTGTGGATGCGCTATGGCACAGACAGAATTTTCATACCCGCTCCGTCCGGAAAAAAATAAACCGATACCTCTTCGAGACATTTCCTGAGCGCTTCGTGCGCCGAAGCTATTTAGTTTGGCGTGGTGAAAATCTCAAAACTTCTTGCATGACCTAGTGTTTATATTTTGTCTAAGGGGGCTTGGGCCCAAGCCCCCCCCCCCCTGGCTGCGCCTCTGTGAATGGATTTGCACCCACCCTCATTTACTTAAGCACATTTGGCCAATTGTAGAAGTTGAACCTGAAGAAGCTGCGTAGCCAGCGAATTGCCGCCTGATAACCATACCCCTACTTCTGCCTGTGTAATAACGTACTAACCAGGGGCGTAGGATCACAAGATCAGTTGTGGGGCTCAGCCCTGGGTCGATCAACCTAGGCTATCCCAAAATACCAGTTTCCCCCCGGATTTGGGCCACTTTATTTTGCCATCCTGAAAAAAAAACATGAATTTCATAAATATTATATTCTTTTTTCTAGTTTTCGGTGAACTTAGCCTATCCGGGACAAAATAAGCAGGAAATGGTTCATCGTAAAGCTTCTACCGAATACGGAAAATCCACTTAGTGCTAAATCGACTTCTTTCCCTTTCGCTTCGCATTGTGCCGAAATTCATCATTGTTTTCATGGTATTTATATGTTTCTTCAAATTTCCGTCGATCAACACGGACTAAAAACAGTACGAAAAGAAACAGCATGTAACATCATAGTAAACTCCTCATTGCGGTTAGTGCAAATTGCGGTTAGACATTGCGGTTAGTTCGGTTAGACATTGCGCGTCCACATCGCGGTTAGACCAGTGTGATTATCGATTTGAGAAGACTTAAAATAGGATTGATTGTACTATTTCAGCTTATCAAAGAGGACACCTAGCACCAAAACTAAAGAATACGGAGAAGAACCGCGAAAATATTGTCGCCATTCATTACAAATACTGGACAATCTTACACCTACCTAGGTCGAACACGAATAGTATGTCGTACTCGACATTTATGCCGTATGTATTATATTATTTACGCCGCATTTATTTATGAAACCATCGCGATCGGTAGGATATTGGCAGTATGCGGCGCGGATTAATCGAAGGGCAGAGATGGTACTGTGTAGACTGCGTATCGGCCATATATACCAATCTCATAGTCTCTTTTACAGGAAGTGACCGAGGTCGGTGCACGGCCGATGCACGGTGCTTCACCAGATCGTTGAAGCGCCACCTGCTCGATGCATCGCCCACCTGAATGTTTTAGTCTTGCTCATCAACGTCATGTCGTTGTAGCCCTTTTATTTGTATGACCGTGTATATCTTTGCCTCACTCTTGCCGGCTTTCTGAGTGGGGAAAGAATTGCCACTCCAAAGTGGAAAGCCCCACGATGTCCAGTGCAAATACAAATACAAGTAAGAGGCCGGACAGTGTAGTGATGTACACTGTCCGGTCTTACAGAGCTGGCGGACCAGTGTAAGAGAGTCTGCGACCAACAGCCGCCCGCGGCAGGACCGGACAGTGTAGTGATGTACACTGTCCGGCCTTACAGAGCTTGCGGACCAGTGTAAGAGAGTCTGCGACCGCCAGCCGCCCGCGGCAGGACCGGACAGTGTAGTGATGTACACTGTCCGGTCTTACAGAGCTGGCGGACCAGTGTAAGAGAGTCTGCGACCGCCAGCCGCCCGCGGCAGGGCCGGACAGTGTAGTGATGTACACTGTCCGGCCTTACAGAGCTGGCGGACCAGTGTAAGAGAGTCTGCGACCGCCAGCCGCCCGCGGCAGGACCGGACAGTATAGTGATGCACACTGTCCGGTCTTACAGAGCTGGCGGACCAGTGTAAGAGAGTCTGCGACCGCCAGCCGCCCGCGGCAGGACCGGACAACGCCAAGCGCAGAGCCACCTTCTCTCCGGAGTTGGAGATCTACCAGGAGGAAGGGTGGGACAGCTCGGAGCAGGATCGAAGCGAGGAAGACGGAGCTGATTTCTACCGCGATGAGTCGCAGAACCGGCGACGGCGCTCCTCGTTTGGCAGCTCATCACCCCGGGTGAGACCGACCCGCCGCACTGGTGTGGTGTGGGCTCGTTAGGGGCCGGGAATCGACATTCTAAAAATAATGTAAAAGATGATCTGCTCTTCAAGCAGTTCAAACCCAATACAGCTGAGGACAAGAAGGTTCTTCGAGCCAAATTTGCATATTTATTACAGTTGAAGAGTGAACAACATAGAATGTGAAATACGTTTGCAGTCCATTTTCGTTCCTCGATTCATGTCGGCTCTCAGATATTCTGACACTTCTGTTTCATGCCAATACCTTTCAGCCGCCAATACACTGGACCTGTCATATGATCTAAGGTATGAACGATTTCACTAGTCTTTCGCTAAAAATAGCGGCGACATTTTTTGTATGGGCAACCCGTATCACAAACGACGATGTAATTAACTTCCGTGGACACTGGCGCATCCACAATTTTCATAAGGGGTCCGACTCCCCCCCAAAAAGGGGAGAAAACAGTATGAAAAAGAGAATGAATCCGGCGCGCAAAGTTCGCCAACAATTTTGGATTTTGCGTTGTAAAAAATATCAAAATGTCTTGTTTGATCTAGTGTATTCTTGGATGCTGAGGGGCGGCCCGGGCTCCCCGGCCCTCCCCCAGGCTGCGCCTCCATCCATGGGTGCAGTCAATACCATATAACACAGGATATGGTTTGTGGTGCTGGCGGTATCAAAGTTCATCAAAGGACTAATAAGTTGTTAGTCGATATTTTTCCACCGTTTTATAATTGTCTCAATCATTATAAAAATGGATGGTGCAGGGCAGTGCTCCGGTAGCTAAGTTGGTTAGAACGCTGGCCTGCATTGGCATCCCCTGTCCCGGCAAGACAGGGTTCAAGTGGCTCCTCGCGCTCGCATTTAGCCCACGACTGGGACGGTCAATTGGCAACTGGCCCGATAAGGCCGGAGACGAGCTACCGGGGCGGCCGGTTCGGCGCATTGATGGGAACGTTAAGCTCTCGGTAAAAATTCTGCCGTCGAGCTGGAATTCATGGATCGGATGGAAAGGCCAGGGTTCACGCAAAAAGCTCTGCTGAGCACTACGACAGTTATCCATAAAGCCACCCCAGCAAGAATTCGTGCTAAATTTAAGGGGGAAAAGTGTCAAGAACAGCTATAGAAACAGGAAAGTCCTTCCGTTACATTGGGTTGCGATCGTAACGCTTCTTGTTTGTTGTGGTAGAGTGACTGTTGGACTGGTTGGACTGTGGGTACTCGAGATGTGATGTACATCATATATAAACCTGTAGTAGATGGCCTTGAACATCTCTGAATCTTCTCACGTTCAGCCTTCCATCCGATTCACTGCTTCTTCTTTTCTCACCCCTTCCGCCTCTCATGGTCACATCCGCTCGCACACAGCTGCGCCAAGTGTGTGAGTGTGAGCCATTGCGAATACCAGGTACCAATCAAATTGTTACTTTTCTGAGTATCGGTATGAGTGAATGCTGGCAAACCGCATTTGTGACGTGCTGCTCAAGCCGTCACCATATAACGCTCAAGTTTGTTTTAATTGAAAAATATCGGACATTCAGTTTTTTAAACTGAACGAGCAGAACTGGACTAAAAGCCCAATGCTCTTTGCCGTTTTCTGTTTCACCCAAGTATGAACAATGCCGATCGGTTTCTCGTTTGGCCCTCCAGAAGTTTGACGTGCACAAAACATCGATAGATTCTGGAAAGAATCATGGGGACGTATGTATGGGGACGTATGTATGGGGACGTATGTAATCGTGGGGACGTATGTATGACGTTGCATCAAACATCGATGTCAGCAGTCACCAACAAACAAAAAATGACCGGCAACCAGTTGCATCCAACTCACATGCGTGGCAGTGAATAAACGTACGCAAGCTGAACTTGCGTGCGTTCATTCACGTGAACATGCTGCCAACATCTGCTCTCCCTCCCCCTGCCCCTCCCCCTGTTCCTACGCCCATGGGCACAATTGAAATTAGTGACCTGAAAATGGATGCAAGGTACTGATTCTGGTGGGGCCAAATTCTGAAAATCATTGCGGAGGCCCATACATGACAACGAGATGGTCGATATCGATAATGACCCATATGATCCCATTGGGGGGTCGAGCCAACATTGGGAGAGGCAAAGCCCCTTCAAAAACATGCAAATCGACACATTTCTTATTTTTGTTCTCGACATGTCCTGTTGCGCCAAGCTACGGCTGATGGTTGTCTGTTGGCTGTTAATGTTGCTATGTTTTTGGGCGTCTGGCTGTTAACCGGCGATAGGCGATGGCTTTTCATGGGTCATGTTCCGGATGCACACCTAGGTACTCGATAGATAACACAATATCGACATGCTTCGTCATTTGTCGGTCGTTATTCTTTGACTTGGAAGTGACTTCGGTGCTAAGCGTGGGTATGTATTTCTACATTAGTATTAGCCGATATCCAAAGGACATTCCGATTGGGGATCGTAACGTGAGCTGCCGGCTCTCTCCAACTCTCTAGTGAGAGCTGTTGGTGAGCAGCAGGATGAACTGCATACATGAGCTGCAGCAGCACAGCATGCAAATGCTGCCTGTCCTATCACTACCTTTGTCAGTCCGATGTATCAGATCACAGGGTACATATGTGATGCTTCACAGAACATTTCGTTGATATGCCATGAAATGATCCATATTGTATTGCCAATATTTGTAGAAAACCGTCAACCAGTCCCTCCACAACCCTTGCGTTACCGCTCAAGCGATGGTCTGCTCCCTAAAATGTCATCACTTTGTTTGTTTTCCATCGCTGCTTTTCTCAACAAAGAATATGAGTATTGCGCTATTGCACTTGCATAGTAATTAGGCACTCGCCAAGCGTTGTCTCCACATAGCACGGTAGTGGGACTGATGGCGCCGTTGTTCATTGTTCTCCCAGTTCCCATTGTATTGTGGATCCCACCTTCCCATGACATCTTGTGCTGATGGCTAAATGCTCTTGCTGATGCGACTAATTCGACATCAATAATGTTCTGCACAAATTGGTGCAATTACAGTGAGTCTCTAAGAACGGCGCTCGCTCATGGCAAGTAGCGCATAGCTCCGCCCACAAACCACATGGACCAATCAGCGCATGTCTTCAATCTGCGCCACAGGCGCAGATTTAGCCGACCTTGCGCCTCCATTTCTTCCATGTTAGACAGTGGGAGTACAAACCCCGCACACCACAATCCCCGCGCGAAGACCTTTCTGCGTGTAGATACAAGGCGTTGTTATTGTATTTCCAACATATGATACATCGTGCTGCTGACAGTTGAGTTCGATCTCGCCTCACTGTTGTTACCCCGCGCAGAGGAGTTACGCCCGAATGTACACGCCAGAGGATCACGAAGCGGCCACCAAGATCCAGGCCGGCTACCGGGGCTTCCGCGCGCGCCAGCAGCTGAAGAGGTACGGGGCGGCGGGCGCGGCTGGATCGCGCCGCTTCTCGTCACCGGCGGCGGCGGGCCGACGTGACTCGGCGGCGGCGCCGGCGGCGCCGGCCGGCTTCGACTCGCGGCTCAGCGTGCGCCTCAGGGCAGAGGCAGAGATCAGACCGCGGTCTCACACCAGCGACACCCACTGGTCGTCGGCTGACGACGGAGACACCGAACAGACGCGCGATGCGCGCAGGGCGCACGCCGAAGCTGCGCACAGGTACCAGGAGGAGGTCAGACACAGGCTGCGGGCGGAGGTTGCGCAGAAGTCGCACGCAGACATTCGACGGAGGTCGCAAGTGAGTGCGAGCCAACAGTCGCAGGTGGGGGTGAGCCAGAAGGCAATGCACGGCTCCCAAGCAGGAATGAGGCAAAAGTCGGAGATTGACACCGGGCACACTTCCTCTGCCAGCCTGCGGTCACGGACCGAAGACAAGTCCAGACGGTTGGCGAGGCCGACGGAGAATTCGCCGTCCGGGTCGTGGCGTGCCTCGCGCACCAGCCTTTCTCAACCATCCCAGCCGTTTGTGGATTCAAGGTCAAGGTCAAGGTCAAGGTCACCGGAAAGGTCACGCTCTCGATCACCGGTAAGTTTTGGCGTGTGTTCTTACCCCGGGCAGACTTTTTGATCTTCAGCCAGCTCCGACCCAGAGCACAGCAGCGACTGGGGAGACCTTGCTGTGCCACGGGGTCAACGCTGACCGACCAGCGCCCAGGTGCACCATGTCTGTGTGCACCTGCCTCCGCCACATACCTCGATCGGAGGAAACATTGCAAGGATTGCAGTAACTTCCTCGGACATAAAAACGCTCATATAGTGGATAACTCAAACAGCCTCTACGCGTGGCCAATGCTAACGGTGGTATCTTTTTGTCTATTATAGCTCTTTATTTAACCCGCGCACGTCCGAGGGGGCGGCAGATATCTGCCCCCCTGTGGTTTTTCCTACTTTGCCGCCATACTAATCGGGTTAACAAGGCCAAACCTCGCATGGCTGCTCATTGGTCTTTTCTGCATATCCTCAGAAATTTTTGACCCTGGGTCATCTCAAGTCAGGTCACCAGGTCAGGTGAAGTGACCTAACGTCCCTCCGAGTTCTAGGTGGCATCACTCCCACAATAATTGGGCGATTGATTTCAAACTTATATCACGTCATGATCTTATCAGGGTCTATAATATGTATATCACGGTTTTTTCGTAGCATTGACCTGAGGTCAGGTCGTAGCCATGGCTTACCCATTATAGGCCTATGGAAAAATATACAAATGTTTCCTGGTTACATATTTGCTCTCGGAATGACCTCCAACCGTTATGGCGTGTAGTTGGAAGCTATTCGCAATGCTATCGCTGACATTTTTGCTCAGTGGCCCCACCAAGGTTAGCTGAGGTCACCTGAAATCACTAGCACATTTCTGCGCATTATATCGCAATGCATTGAGCTAGAAGGCTGAAATTACCGTCATTGTGCTTGTATCGCCAAGACGTGTCGATTGATATATTACATGACCTTCCTACTCTACCCCATGACCTTGACCTGAGGTCATTGTTTCGGTGACCCATCTGTTGACCTGACCTTAAATTACACAGCGTATGTCGATAGCACATTTAAAGGGCTGTCGAATAGCATTTGCAGTTTGTTTCTATCTGTTACAGGTCCTGAGATATGTGCCAATATCTGAGGGTCCCACCCGATCTGGTCGAATTTGACATATGATGACCCAGTGACCTAAATATTGACCTGAGCGAGAAAATAACCGAAATACTCTCGATAGAGCTTGCTACCAGCTATCCAAAGCCGTTTTCGGTTTGTCGCTACCTAGTATAGTTCTCGAGATCTTAGGGGGCAGACATCTGCCCGCCCCCCCCGGACATGCGAAGTTGGCGCGGACCGCCGGACGTGCGAGTGTTAACGACGGAGTTGGATATCTAATCGCTGCGTGCTTGCGTCGTCACTTAACTCGTGATCGGCATGCTATGACCAGGGTCAGAAAAACAGCCTGCTACTGGGCTTCTGTCATACAGAACGTTATCGTTTCCTTCTATGCCATGATATTGAATAACGCTGTTTCCCAATGACTGCAACCCTGATGATGACTGCATGTTCGAACTCACTGGAAAATACGAAAGGGGTTCCGGATGTACAAGCAGGAAAGAAATTGTCCTCTCCCAGTTAGATGGCAAAAGAAACTTTCCTCTCTTAATCTAGGATTCCAAAATATCAATTCAATCCTGGGCATGACGTGCATGCATGTATGTACATTTTATTGTGACTCCGTTTATCATCGGGTTGTTGGTGTTGGCGACTGACGCTAAATACAGAAATAACCGAAAGGACAACCATTCCGTAATTTAATGTTTTTATCTTGAGAGTCTTCTCCACTTAAGCCCAACGCAAAGGGAGTCGCCGCTGGTCTAAGCAGATTGACTTCAGACATTTGTGTCGACCAACTTGTCTAAAGCGTCGGCAATGAGCCATGCACGGTTGCCCCGCTAAGGACACCACGCGCGACACTGCTTCCACCACGTGCAACAAGGACTTCCGAGCCCACACGCTTCTGAGCACCGAACGACTCGTCCGCCCCACCCAGCGACCTCTGACCGCCGACTTCTGACCCAGGCCAGGTCACAGGTGTCGCTCCGAGCCCAGCCGGGCGCCGGTCGGCGGGAGGAGTACGCAGCCGTGGTCATCCAGCGCAACTTCCGCTGCTTCTCGGTGCGCGTCCGGTACGAAGAGAAGCGCTACGCGGCCGCCACCATTCAGCGGTATCTGCGCGGCCACCTGGCCAGGAGGCAGGTCAAGCGGATGAACGAGGCCGCCGCCAAGATTCAGACGTGCTTCCGTGAACATCTGGACACCAGGAGGGCCGCCATCGACCCGGAGGACAGGTGAGGGGGCATCTAGCATCACGACGGAGCTTGTTGTGTGCATGTTTGTTTGTTGTATGTATGTTGCGTGCCATTGAACTTATATGCTCCGGTAGTCTTGTTGTTCGAGGCGCCGGTGCCGGCTGACGCGATTCAGAGCTTCATGATCCTGATCTGCCCACTCACAATTCCTAATATGACATTCTACCCAGAACTCTATCTTGTCTTCACCTTTTGGCATTGTAATGCTAGTGTGCTATGGTATGTACCATAACGAGTGGTACTCGAGGGCCATGAGCATTCAGAGTAGGGTAGCCAAGCTTTGTGTGGAAAATGTGATTTTTTAATAATATCTTTGGGGTGACCTTTATGGGATGCTCGACATCCTTGTTTTAGACGGTGTCCATCTGAACAGGAGAGCGGGATTACTAGGGTATGAGGAGCGTCTGTGCGGGTGTTAGACGGCGTCCATCTGAATGAGCGGGCGGAATTGCTAGGGTATGAGGAACTTCTTTGCGGGTGCTAGACGGGGTCCATCTGAACAAGAGAGCGGAATTACTAAGCTGACCTTTCGTGGCACAGTGCAAACAGCACTCAGCGAGATAACACTCAAAGGAGCTCGCACCTTGTGGCGCGACAAACATCGCCGTTTGTTTCAGTCTGCTTTACTTGTTGCCGCGGGCGTGGATCCGTGTCACCTCGAAGAACACATTGCCCGCGCTTTGCGACACTTGTAGAGCGTGGTGTGGCACTGCTTTGCTCCTGCCTGCCACGCGCACCTGGTGAATCCCTGCCCCTGAAACAAGGACAGCCCACGAAAGGCTTCCCTGGGGACGAGTGGTCTAGGGGTAAGATGCTCGTCTCACAATCGAAAGATTGTCGGTTCGAGTCTCGCCTGTCGCTACTCTTCGCCCGCGACCAATCGGCGTGAGAGATTGGCGACGCTATATGACTCAACGGTCGACGTGTCGTAAAAACCAATAACCAACCAACGAAAGGCCTTCCCGCCAGCCCCCGACCCTCTGACCGCTGTTGTTGGCCAACAACTCGGCACGTGCTGCGATGTGTCGACACTCTCTTGCACGCTTACTCTGGGCTGCCAGCCCTTGATGTCTCCTGAGGCCGTCCCCAGTTGGGAGACGTCATTTTTGACAACAACCGCATAGATGTTAGGACGGTCAAGCGGGCCTGTGACGTTGCCTGAAGGTGATGTCAGGCTGCGCCTCTGACGTTGCACGGCTGTGATTCCCCGTCACGGTTGGTAGGGTGACGTCAGGCTGTGTTTCCCCCGTCGCGGTTGGTAGGGTGACGTCAGGCTGTGTTTCTCGTGTCACGGTTGGTAGGGTGACGTCAGGCTGTGTTTCCCGTGTCACGGTCGGTAGAGTGACGTCAGGCTGTGTTTCCCGTGTCACGATTGGTAGGGTGACGTCAGGCTGTGTTTCCCGTGTCACGGTCGGTAGAGTGACGTCAGGCTGTGCTTCCCGTGTCACGGTTCGTAGGGTGACGTCAGGCTGTGTTTCCCGTGTTACGGTCGGTAGAGTGACGTCAGGCTGTGTTTCCCGTGTCACGGTTGGTAGGGTGACGTCAGGCTGTGTTTCCCGTGTCACGGTTGGTAGGGTGACGTCAGGCTGTGTTTCCCGTGTCACGGTTGGTAGGGTGACGTCAGGCTGTGTTTCCCGTGTCACGGTCGGTAGAGTGACGTCAGGCTGTGTTTTCCGTGTCACGATTGGTAGGGTGACGTCAGGCTGTGTTTCCCGTGTCACGGTCGGTAGAGTGACGTCAGGCTGTGTTTCCCGTGTCACGGTCGGTAGAGTGACGTCAGGCTGTGTTTCCCGTGTCACGATTGGTAGGGTGACGTCAGGCTGTGTTTCCCGTGTTACGGTCGGTAGAGTGACGTCAGGCTGTGCTTCCCGTGTCACGGTTCGTAGGGTGACGTCAGGCTGTGTTTCCCGTGTCACGGTTGGTAGGGTGACGTCAGGTTGTGTTTCGCCCGTCACGGTTGGTAAGGTGACGTCAGGCTGCTTCGGTTCACAAGTACCGTGCCGTGGCGTACGCAATTTTACCGGCTCACTCTCATGCTTGTTTTACCGGCTCACTCTCATGCCTGTTATACCTGCTCACTCTCATGTCTGTTTTACCGGCTCACTCTCATGCTTGTCCTTTCTGAATTAGTCTCGATGAGAATATTCGTCCTCGGCGAGGGCTTCGTCGTCAGGAGACCAGAGGAAGTCCCAGAACGCGTGCTTCCAATTTACAAGCCCGTCGCTATGTCTTGTTTTCCCCTGGCAATTGACGGTTTTGTGACTGTACTCAGGCGAACATTGAATCGGCGAATCTCGTCATCCTCTGATTGGAAGTGCCGCACCCTGTTGCACCCGGAAGGTGGCACTGTCCTCGTCATGGCAGGCCTTAACCCCATGCAGAACTACTGCGCCAAGTACAACTCAGGCCGCGACATGTATCGGTATCGACCGTTCGAGGTATGTACGTCCAGGTCTTCTTTTTCACGTGACAAACAAGTTGACTGTTTTCTAATACAAGTCGCTTGTTTCCTGTCCACATAGACTATCTCGACCATACCGACCATACCAACTATCCCGCCCATACCGACCATGCTGACCATTGCGCCCATACCGACCACTGGGGCCGACACCGGGTGAGACCAGTTCGCCGGCTTCAGTGGCTTCTGCCACTCAATTTGAATTTCATGCACTTTCCTCGCTGTTATTGCAATAGTACAGAACAGCGAAATAGTACACATGTGGTGTATTTAGTACATGCTAAATTACAACTCTGGCTCAACTTTGTTTTCGTTTAGGCAAATGAACCCCGCACATTGCAGCTGTCTCGTCTCTCATCAAGAGTAGCCGACGAACCGCGGCGTGGGCCCACAATGAACCGGCAGACTGTACCGCAATACTCTGCCGTATTGCGGGTCGGGCGCAGAAGGGGACTCGTGGCTCACAGCGTCGGAGGGGCTCCACAACTTAAAAAGTTGTGGGAGGACATGGGTTGACACAGAGGGGGCACGGGGAACTGTGGGAATATGGGAATGGGAATCCCCCCATGGTAGGGTGGCACCCGTCCGGACGGGAAAGGCCAGAGGGGCTGTACTGCGGTGCCGTGATCTCGCCTGAGGCCATGCCGTACTGCGGTGTTGTGAGCTCGCCTGAGGCCATGCTGTGGTGCAGTGAGCTCGCCTGAGGCCATGCCGTACTGCGGTGCAGTGAACTCGCCTGAGGCCATGCCGTACTGCGGTGCCGTGAGCTCGCCTGAGGCCGTGCCGTACTGCGGTGCCGTGAGCTCGCCTGAGGCCGTGCCGTACTGCGGTGCCGTGAGCTCGCCTGGGGCCGTGCCGTACTGCGGTGCCGTGAGCTCGCCTGAGGCCGTGCCGTACTGCGGTGCCGTGAGCTCGCCTGGGGCCGTGCCGTACTGCGGTGCAGTGAGCTCGCCTGAGGCCGTGCCGTACTGTGGTGCAGTGAGCTCGCCTGAGGCCATTCTGTACCGCGTTGCCGTGAGCTTGCCTGAGGCCATGCCGTACTGCGGTGTCGTGAGCTCGCCTGAGGCCGTGCTGTACTGCGGTGCCGTGAGCTCGCCTGAGGCCGTGCTGTACTGCGGTGTTGTGAGCTCGCCTGAGGCCATGCTGTGGTGCAGTGAGCTCGCCTGAGGCCATGCTGTGTTGCTGTGAGCTCGCCTGAGGCCGTGCTGCGGTGCCGTGAGCTCACCTGAGGCCGTGCTGCGATGTCGTGCCGACAGAACGCCTGGGAGTACGTGGGTAAGGTGCCGGAGCCGCGCCACCACGCGACCGTCGCCTGCCTGCGCAGTCTGGTGTACCTGCTGGGCGGCACCGACCCGCGCTTCAAGGATCCCAGCGCGCGCTGCCGCGCCGTCAACACCGTCTGGATCCTGGATCCGTCCTCCGGCGACTGGTGGATCGGCCCGCCGATGAAGCACGCGCGCATCCACCACGGCACCGTGGTGGCACAGGTGGGTCGGCAATGGGCCAATGGTTGGTAAGCAGTAGGTTTGCGATGAAGCACTCGTGGCTCAATGATGGATCATTGGAAAGTCAGATGTGGGTCAGTGGTGGGTCAGTGATGGGTCAATAGTGGTCAGTGGTGGGTCAATGATGAGTCAGTGGTGGATCAGTGGTTGGTTAGTGGTGGGTCAGTAGTGGGTCAGTGGTGGTCCGTGGTGGGTCAATGATGAGTCAGTGGTGGGTCAGTGGTTGGTTAGTGGTGGATCAGTAGTGGGTCAGTGGTGGTCCGTGGTGGGTCAATGATGAGTCAGTGGTGGATCAGTGGTTGGTTAGTGGTGGGTCAGTAATGAGTCAATGGGGTGTCGGTGGTTGGTTAGTGGTGGGTCAGTAGTGGTCAGTGGTGGGTCAGTGATGAGTCAGTGGTGGGTCAGTGGTTGGTTAGTGGTGGGTCGGTAGTGGGTCAGTGGTCGTCAGTGGTGGAGCAATGATGGGTCAGTGGTGGGTCAGTGATGAGTCAATGGTGGGTCGGTGGTTGGTTAGTGGTGGATCAGTAGTGGGTCAGTGGTGGTCAGTGGTGGGTCAATGATGGGTCAGTGGTGGGTCAGTGGTTGGTTAGTGGTGGGTCAATAGTGGGTCAGTGGTGGGTCAATGGTGGGTCAGTGGTTGGTTATTGGTGGATCAGTAGTGGGTCAGTGGTGGTCCGTGGTGGGTCAATGATGAGTCAGTGGTGGATCAGTGGTTGGTTAGTGGTGGGTCAGTGATGAGTCAATGGTGGGTCGGTGGTTGGTTAGTGGTGGGTCAGTGATGAGTCAGTGGTGGGTCAGTGGTTGGTTAGTGGTGGGTCGGTAGTGGGTCAGTGGTGGTCAGTGGTGGGTCAATAATGGGTCAGTGGTGGGTCAGTGGTGGGTCAGTGATGAGTCAATGGTGGGTCGGTGGTTGGTTAGTGGTGGATCAGTAGTGGGTCAGTGGTGGGTCAGTGGTGGGTCAGTGGTTGGTTAGTGGTGGGTCAATAGTGGGTCAGTGGTGGTCAGTGGTGGGTCAATGATGAGTCAGTGGTGGGTCAGTGGTTGGTTAGTGGTGGATCGGTAGTAGGTCAGTGGTGGTCCGTGGTGGGTCAATGATGAGTCAGTGGTGGATCAGTGGTTGGTTAGTGGTGGGTCAGTAGTGGTCAGTGATGAGTCGGTGGTGGGTCAGTGGTTGATTAGTGGTGGGCCAGTGATGAGTCGGTGGTGGGTCAGTGGTTGGTTAGTGGTGGGTCGGTAGGGGGTCAGTGGTGGTCAGTGGTGGGTCAATGATGAGTCAGTGGTCGATCAGTGGTTGGTTAGTGGTGGATCAGTAGTGGGTCAGTGGTGGTCAGTGGTGGGTCAGTGGTTGGTTAGCGGTGGGTCAATAGTGGGTCAGTGGTGGTCAGTGGTGGGTCAATGATGAGTCAGTGGTGGGTCAGTGGTTGGTTAGTGGTGGGTCGGTAGTGGGTCAGTGGTGGTCAGTGGTGGGTCAATGATGGTTTTTTTTGTGGTGGTGGGTCGGTGGTGGTCAGTGGTGGGTCAATGATGAGTCAGTGGTCGATCAGTGGTTGGTTAGTGGTGGATCAGTAGTGGGTCAGTGGTGGTCAGTGGTGGGTCAGTGGTTGGTTAGTGGTGGGTCAATAGTGGGTCAGTGGTGGTCAGTGGTGGGTCAATGTGGGTCAATAGTGGGTCAGTGGTGGTCAGTGGTGGGTCAATGATGAGTCAGTGGTGGGTCAGTGGTTGGTTAGTGGTGGATCAGTAGTGGGTCAGTGGTGGTCCGTGGTGGGTCAATGATGAGTCAGTGGTGGATCAGTGGTTGGTTAGTGGTGGGTCAGTAGTGGTCAGTGGTGGGTCAGTGATGAGTCGGTGGTGGGTCAGTGGTTGGTTAGTGGTGGGTCGGTAGTGGGTCAATGATGAGTCAATGGTGGATCAGTGGTTGGTTAATGGTGGATCAGTAGTGGGTCAGTGGTGGTCAGTGGTGGGTCAATGATGGGTCAGTGGTGGGTCAGTGGTTGGTTAGTGGTGGGTCAATAGTGGGTCAGTGGTTGGTCAGTGATGAGTCAGTGGTGGGTCAGTGGTTGGTTAGTGGTGGGTCGGTAGTGGGTCAGTGGTGGTTAGTGGTGGGTCAATGATGAGTTAGTGGTGGATAGGTGGTGGGCCATCTGTGGTTCAGTGGTAGGTCAGCAGTGGGTCAGTGATGGATCACTTGCGGGTCAGTGGTTGGTGGGTGGTTGTTCAATTATTGGTCAGCAGTGGTTCAGTTACTTCATACGACTTCACTAAGCGAAGTCGTGACAGATGGGTGTGGCTCATAAGATTCACGTTCACAAGATCTACGCTCAGAAGATATGTTTTACAAGACCTATTTCCGTGAGATCTACTTTACATCTAGTTGAAAAGGAAAATGTCCAAAAGTTATAGGTACTTAAGGAGCTAGATCTTGATAATATTTCCTTAGAACCAGAGGCGCAGCCAAGGGGAGGGCAAGGGGACCGCCCCTCCCCCATCTCTTAGCATCCAAAAATCCAATGGTTGAAACGTAAAATTTTGAGGTTTTCGCTACTCAAAACTACAAATTTTCGTCAAATTCCACGTCGAAAGCGTTCTGTTTTATATGGTTTTTATCGTCCGGCCTCCCTGAAGAAAATCCTGGCTGCGCCACTGTTTAGAACGAAAAATACCCACGAGATTTACAAGAGCAGGAAATTCCCAAAAGACCTATTCATGTGGTCGTACCTAAGGTGCTCATAATATTTACTTCCACCTGAATACTTTCATAAAATACGCTTGATAACAACAGGTTCAAACAACCTACTTACAGAACACCAAAGTTCATAAGATCCACTGCCGGATGAAAATGCTCACACAATCTACTTGTAAAAAAATACCATGGCGAATGCTAATCAGAGCAAGTGTTTATTGTTGTCTACTAACAGATAAAGTTCCATCGTGAGATCTGTGGAAATGACTCATAGGGTTCATAAGGTCCCACTCCCATTCCTAATGAGTTAAGAGAGCTACAAACAACATCGCAATGTTCAGAAGGGCTACATCCCAATTCAACTTTCAAACCCATCAAACTTTCAAGCTGAGAGTTATAGCTTAGCACTGTCTGGATTGAGGACAAATTAACGCAAAGAACTCCAACATAAGAGCTCTGTAAATAGACTTGGTGGCATGTTCCTTCATCAAGTATATCTTGTGAAATAATTTTCATGGAAGTGCTCATACCAGGCTACATCAGAACACATGGGTGGATAATGTAGCATTGCAGACGTTGCAGATGCAACACCAAATTTTGGCACTGTAACACCAACTTTGTATATATAAAAATGCGTTGCATAACCCAATGTGCAACAGTAATATCACCATTTCTCGTTTGACACCAATTTTGCCATTTGCAAGACCAACTTTTCTGATGATCCTCCACCCATGTCAGTACATCTACCTCCTCCAGGTAGATTTTGTCATTTTCATCCAGGTAGATCATTTTCAGTTATAAGTAGTTCACATGAGCATCCAGTTCCACAGCGGGTGCGTAATCAAGGGATATAATACATCTTTCAGAGTCATATTACAGGGTTTATAAGAATGATAATGATATATTTGTGGCAACCTTTTTTAAAACAATTCATGAGCTTTCGGAGCTCCTAGCAGCTCCGTCGTCAGATGGTATATTCCGCCAGATGGTAAAGGATATAATACTAGCCTGCAAAGCGAAAGGTTGTGGGTTGGGCGCCGTCTGCCGCTGCCCTTCGTCACCGACCAATCGGCGTGCGCGAGTGGCGACGCTGTAGGGCCAACACAGTTGAAGCGTCGTAAATGTGAACCGTCCGGCTTCTAGGTAGATCTTGTGAGCTTGTCTTCTTCCAGCATTCTTACCTTTCTTCCAGCATGTTTTGTGAAAATAGATCTCAGTGTAGATATTGTGGAATGTGCATCTAATGGACCACACTGATCCGTAATAACTCCTCAGTCTGAAAACCTTTTACACATTTTTGCAGACCTTTACATGTCCGTTTCGATGCCAGACAAGCCATAGGTAGCTAGCCATATTAATACCGTCGGCCCCTTCATCACAGTCGAGACGCTCCTTCGACCCGACCTGGCCCTAGCTATCACTTCACCTCGTGGAGGTGCTGCTCCCTCATCCTCCACCGCCCTCCACCCGAGGCTCTCAGCCGGCCGTGACCCGACCTGGCCCGGCCGGCGGCAGGGTCAGCTGTACGTGATCGGCGGTCAGGACGCGGACGGCTGCGCGCTCGCCAGTGTCGAGCTGTACGACCCGGACGCCGACAGCTGGCGCGAGGTGGCGCCGCTGACCTGCGGCCGGCTGGGCATGGCCGCCGCCGTCCACCACCACCGCATCTGGGTGGTGGGCGGCATGTGCCCCGCCAAGAAGAAGGACGTCGTCACCACCGTGGACATCTACGACACCATCAGGAAACGGTCGGTCGGCCGTCGGTCGGCAGCACGCACGCCATGCCCGATGGGATCGGTGGGATCAGTGGGATCAGTGGGTGCTGTGGTGCCGGTGCTACTTCTGCCTGCGCTGGTCAAGGCGCCTGCTGGCCGGTCCGGTCACGGAGTTGTTTCGCCCGTCAGGTGGTGTCACATATAGTCTGGACACGTGCTGTGCCGCCAGGTGGTGTCACATGTACTCCTGACGCGTGCCGTGCCGCCAGGTGGTGTCACATGTAGTCTGGACACGTGCTGTGCCGCCAGGTGGTGTCATATGCACTCCTGACGCGTGCTGTGCCGCCAGGTAGTGTCGGGGCCCGCCGCTGTTTCGCCAGTCTGGTGGTGTCACATGTACTCCTGACGCGTGCTGTGCCGCCAGGTGGTGTCGGGGTCCGCCGCTACGCCACCCGCGCTGTTTCGCCCGTCTGGTGGTGTCGGCGCACCGTCTGTTCGTGGTGGGCGGCGCCGGGCGCACCACGCGCCACCAGAAGGCCATCAGCAGCGTCGACACGGTGGACAGGTTCGAGGAGGAGCAGCGCGCCTGGGTGCACGTGGCTCAGATGAAGACGCCTCGTCACGGACACGCCGTGGTGGAACAGAGTGAGCGTGCAACATGTGACAGTGGTACCTGTCAGACTGAAACAGCTTGGTGCATGTCAGAGACGCTACATCTGCATAATCTGGAACCCTACAACTGCTTATTTTGGGTACTTTGCATTTGCTTAGTTTGGGACCTTTGTGTCTGCTTAATTTGGGACAATGGCATTTTGAAAACATTGATATTGGGCAGCCGGTCAGATTTGCAAGCTGGAGAAAATGAGCTCATGTTGTGCATCAGAGGCAACAGTGGCAAAGCACCACTGTATTTAGGCAATGGTGGACCCATAATTATGGACCCATAATGGTGTCAGTCTGGCTTAGCGTAGTACACTGGATATATTCGGCTTAGCCCAATCACGGAAGAGAGGAGCTTCGCCGGACCACGAAGTAGCAAGGTGGGAAGGGGCACGTAATACATACATACCCCGTGGGATCTCGAAATCAAGGGCTGATATTCTCGTCGAAACAGTAAGCGCTTCCTCCAGACGTTACCTTCATTTCTATGAAATGCAATTTTCAAGAAAGAAAAAAACTCACAAAAGTGGATATAGAGGCAGAGTCTAAGAAGAGGAGGGGTGGAGAAAATCGGTAAGCTTCCAGATCAAATTTTTCCCACATTTCTGGCGCCATTTTATAGCCAATAAAGCAACTATTCAGCTTATGTGATAACACATTGACTTCCGATAAATTATAGGCCACTCCAACTGCCAGGGTATATACAAGTGTGGAATTACTTTGGAATGTCTTCCTTACTTATGATGCTCCCAGTGTTAAGACCTGTGTTGTCCCTAGCAAGCATAGAATTAAGAGGCAAGTAGCGCAAAAGTAGCACACTTCCACTATGGTGGAATCAGGGAATCAGAAAAGAGATGCAATTTCAAGTAGATAATGGTGACCAAATATCCAGCTACTCTTGTGATGATTCGTTCACACCAAATTCGAAACCTTTTGGGAAAATTACTCTCTTCATCGAAATTTTCTTCAAAGTGGAATCAGGTCATCGGGATGAAAGGCTATCCTCACAGTTAGATATCAACGCAGACTTAGCGAGCCTATTTCTAAACATTTAGAGCACAGACAAAAATTGCTGCCAGAAACCTTTGCATGGTGCCGCCCGTGAATTCCTCCCAATCCTCCAACCTATCGAATGTCTTCTCACACGAACAGCAGGACCTTACTCCACCCGCCCTTTTCTGACCAGACCACCCGCCCTTTCCTGACCACGTGTGTGTGGCATGTCGCTGAAACTCTGACCCACCAGGAACAAGATACTGTGAAGGTGGCCTGAGCGGACACCGTCAGGGAAGTCCTGTCCGCCGTGTCACCTGGCGGACCAATGTCTCCTGACCACGGTCCGTCTCCTGACACTGTCAGGCAGTCCTGTCTGCCGTGTCACCTGGCGGACCAATGTCCCCTGACCACGGTCCGTCTCCTGACACTGTCAGGCAGTCCTGTCCGCCGTGTCACCTGGCGGACCAATGTCCCCTGACCACGGTCCGTCTCCTGACACTGTCAGGCAGTCCTGTCTGCCGTGTCGCCCGGCGGACCGGACCGAACTGAGTGTTCTCGGACCATGGTCCGACGCGCCGGTCCATCTCCCGACTCTGCGGGGTGGCCAAGAATCCTTTTGGGTCCTTTTACGACGCACGCTACCACTGGTGGCACCAACCTCTCGCGCCCATTGGTGGTGGGCGGACTGGGCGATCTGGCCGGCGGTGGGATTTGAACCCAGAATCTGGCGGCCGTGAATCGAGCATCCTGCCGACTGAGCTGCCACGAACCGCCACGGCCGGCAGGAGCTGCTTGGCGCTGACGCAGAGATCTGAGCGTGCCGCTGTGCCCACCAGGCGGACAGGAGTTCCTGATCCTGGGTGGCGTCAGCTCGCGGGACGTGGTCGCCCTGGGCCTGGCCGAGCAGTACAACGCGCGCACCAACAGCTGGGTGCGCGGCGTGGCCAGTCTGCCGTCGCCGCTGTCCGGACTCGCCGCCGTCCACGTCCCGCAGGTCAGGTCGTGACCTCAGGGCCGCACGAGGCGCGACTCGAGCCTCGCGCGCCGTGCGCGGCCGGCCTGACTACGTGGGGATTTCGCCAGCGTCCAGCCCGCAGAGGCAATCCGAAGATCTGGACTCGTCGACGCCCTTGCAGGGCAGAAACGGTGACGTCACCGACTGCCTGGGCGACACATCGAAGCCGTCCTTCGGTTCGGCTGTGACGTCACCGATAGCTGTCCGGATTGGGGGCAGGTTGGCATGTATCAGAACAACTGATGTCACTGATGGCTGGGATCAAGTTAGTGTTGGAATTTCAGTTAGCTAAAATTGTGTTATGCTACTCTCCGGTTTTAACGGCTTAAAGCGATTTCAACCCACAAAAAGAAATACCAAGACAGACAAAATAATTTCGGTACAATATCCCTTAGTAAGTTATAGGTAAAATACATCAAATACAGCATGAAAACAGATGCTGTTTTGCATTTTAAAATTAACGTTCTGATAAGATGAGCAAAGTGTGATTACCATCAACACCATATGCAAAATAGGTAAGGCTTAGCAAGTGCTCTGACGTGTGGAATACACTGTACAATGTTAAAATAAAGTGTCTTCTGAAACCCGTACGAAGTATTCGGCACGACCGAAGGAAAACTATAGGGTGTACAATACTTATGAATTGTTTTCAAATATTCATCTTATTCTCTCGAACATGATGAAGCGCCGCCATGGGAATTCATTATATGATATAACTAATAGCAGCTTTGGTTATAAGGTGTAACCGAAGCTGCTACCAACGTTGTTTGCAGGATTGTGTTGGATGAAGAGCATGGGATCGTGCATGGGAAAATACGAACGTATTTAACGTATTACATTGGCCTGAAGCCTAACTAAATCATTTTACCTGTTTTATGCTATCAACATGCTGAGGCCCAGCCAAAGGGAACCGCCCCCGCCCCCATCCCCTAGGAACCAGAAATACGCTAGATCAAGCAAGAAATTTTGAGATTTCACCACTCACAGCCAGCAATTTTCGGCGCACTTCGCGCGCCGAAATGAGTTTCTGTTTCGTGACATTTGTTTTTTGATTGGCCCCTCTTACGGAAATACTAGCTGCACCCCTGTCAGCTTGGCAAAGTATGTGTTACCTGAAATAATTAATTGCGCTTGCTAACATGTCGGCCCACGTTCCACATCTCTCTCCAAAATTGGAATTATTCAGAAAGTCGCGGTGCACCATGTTACATTTTGTTAGCATTGTTAGGCTAATTATGAGCTAGCACAGCTACTTTAAGTTGTGTATTGGTCTAATGACCAATACTGCATAGCGTCACTGACAGGCAAAGTCAAGGTATAGAAGACACGTACAGAATAAATGGATAAAGGGGTGCAGTACAGCCTACAGACACTCACCATCAAACACCTACATATGTTTCACACAAGTATCAACATAGCACGTTTTTTGTACACTCCATCGGTATGCGTAAGCGTATCGACAGCGTGCCAGCAGTAGCGCAGCCAGGAGTGTCTTAAGAAGGGGGCCCGATCCTAAAAAGATGAGGAAAGAAAGAGGGGCTCCAGCGCGCGCCGCGCGCCGAAATGGTAAGGTTTTGCACGGTGCAAATCTCAAAATGTGTCGCCAACCTTGCCGCGCCTCTGCGTGTCAGCATTGTTTAAAGACGCCTTGGATGCGCGACATAAAATTCCGTCGCGGATGATGCCCACTCACGCACGGGGCGCAGCAAGCAGCCGTCATCCACAGCAGCCGTCATACGCGCGTCATCCAAGCAGCCGTCATCCACGCGTCATCCAAGCAGCCGTCATCCACGCGTCCGCCGAAGCGGAACATGTGGGGCGAAACAGGGCAGGAGCGGGACAATCAATATTACCCCAGAAGATATTCCTTATTAGGGCTTGTGTACGCTCCTTGCTGGCAAAGGTGTGATTTTGTAGTGCTGATTCGGTTGGTGATACAGTCGTACATTTGGTACGTCCCATGTATGATATTTGAGGCGGGTAATAATCTCGTGCTCGTATCGGTCGGCTGGCAGCGTACGGGTTGTGGTCGCCCGTCACGTCACAATGCTCTGAAGCTGCTGTCAGGTTGGCAAAATACGCCGACAGCAGCGCACAGCGTCCAAAGGTGACTGCGCCTCGGCCGGCCTGAGATGACCGGCAGACCATGCCAAACGCTGGGTTGGCGCAGCTGACAACGTGTGAAAGAAACGTGCGGGCGAGAGTCAGTCTGGTGTCGATCTGGTGGAATTTCGCCTGCTGTAGATGTAAGCGGCTTCGTGAGTGGCACTCACGCTCGCACACTTTTGAATTATGGCGCAGGCACTGGCATTGTCAGGCCCACAGGCTTTGTTGGGGCGAACATAGTCTGGTGCTCTTTCTACGACAGCTGGGGCGATTCTTATAATGTGCATGCGATCAGTGGGCAGAGACACGCCAAGGGAGCCGGTGCCCCCGCCCCTTGCAACTAAAGATACACGAGATCAATCAAGAAATTGATATTTTTGCCATGCAACACCAATAATTTGGTTTCGATCGCCGAAAGCGTCCTTCGTTCCATGACATTTTTTCGTCGGTCCCACTTAAGAAAATCCTGGCTGCGACCATGTCAGTGGACTGTGGAGTAACTAGAGGAAGCGGGAAGAGTGTGAAGACGTGGGTTGCTGGCAGGCGAACCTCGCAGCGATTGCACCTTTAAAGACGGTGGCACGCTGGTGGTAAAATGATACAAGCTCATTGTTACAGCTACGGTTTGCGGAAGATATTGGCGATTGTTGTCACCCATCTTAAGAATGAATATCACTACCACAGGCGTATCACTTTGTGCTAATGGGAGCAACGCTCGAGTGCACCCCTCCCCGATCAACGAGTTTGTCAGCCAATAGCGTCCCTCTTCGAAGAAAAATGTCATCAAAACATCAATTTTCCCCTCCCCTAATCAATTCAACAAAGTAACACACATGGGAGGAAAATAAGCGCATGACATTTGATTTGGAGCTCTCTGTACGTATCCACTTCCGTCTTCGCCTAGTGCCCCGAGGTTGTCTTGCTGCCCACCTTGTGTTGCATTTAATCACGTGTCACACGACAGGCAGCAATGCGGCGCTTGAAAGTGGGATAAGTGCGCGTGAGGTGAATGACAAGATATAAATATTCAGCTCGAAGTTAGCTATTTTCATTAAATTATCTATCGCATTGTCTGCTAGTACCCCGCCATTTTCAGCCAGCCACTATTGGGGGCTAAAACCGCCGGCAGACGATACCTTCAGCCCGCTGCTACCAGTCCTGTGACAAACCCGGCGCAACGCCGCCATCACGAGCGCTGTTGGCCGGCGCACTCTCGTTCGCAGTCGAGTCGTGGAACGGTCCACCAGAGACGACACACATCCAAATGGCGCGCTACGATCACCGTAGTGGTTGTTGGCGGCGTTGTAGCATATCTTCCAACGTTCATAATCTCCTATTTGGAAGCTGGAAATATGAACGCCTCCCATCCGGTCTGTTTTGGAAGTTCATTTCCAATTCTTGGAAGTTAACTTCCAATTTGGGAATTATGGACGTCAGAAGCTGTGAACTTTGGAAAATACGAATGCCCTCCGTCGTTGGCATACGAGTGAGTGATCCAGTCCACGGAGACTGCCACTGGCGAGGAACTTCCAGCGATGATGCGCCACCGCCGATGGAGGGCAACATTTCGACCGGATCCAAATAGCGCGTGCCGTGTTCTCCTCCGGCTCACCGTGAATGGCGCACCAGTGATAACCGAGTCGTGTTTCACGAGCTCACGACTACTCAGTTGAGAGATGGTCGTCGCCCGTCCGATGGCCAGCCGTGTCCAGCAACGTCGCCAACGTAGGCACCGCGCGGCGGCGCATGCTAGTGAAACAGGCCTTCTTATTTGAGTTTTACTGAAGCTACATGCGTTGCCAGATGCGAGACGCGCCATCGATTACCAGACACGAGACACGCCATCGATTGTCAGATGAGAGACATGTCATCGGTTGCCAGACACGATGCACGCCATCGGTTGCCAGATGCAGTGCACGCCGTCGGTTGCCAGATGCGATGCACGCAATTGGTTGGCGCCGTAGCAAACGGAGCCGGCATCGATGTCTAGTGCGGTGCCACTGCAGGCACCGTCGCACGGAGCCTGCGCCTCACAACACTCAGGCGGCACACGGCCACGCTGGGGCGGCCAACACGTCACGGCGATATACACACGCTCCGTGCTGCCGACGACCGTGGAGGCGGCAAATACGCGCCGGAAAATACACATGCCTCCACACTGTCGCCACGTAAAAGCGTACATCACGCGCTGGGATAATCACCCAACGTACATCACACGCTGGGAGAATCACGCAACGTAGATCGCACGCTGGGATAATCAACCCACGTTTGGCAGCAAACCAGGCATGATTTGACACATGGCGCGTACACACCACTTTTCTAGACTAACGTGTGCATTGATAAGCAAAATAAAATACAACGACCAACAGATCAGCCGTCATGCGTATCTCCCGACACCAAACCGCCAGAAGCAATAAATATGCGGTCTCTACTCGTATGACTTATGGTGTTACCGTATCGGCAGGCGTGCGTCCAATGGCGCTCCGGCACCACAGTGGCCGACCACCGCCGCCGACTTCCACCGGCAGAGAACAAAAGCCGGTGCAGTGCGGCGCAGCGTCCTCCTGCAGAGCACGAGCCCAGTCGAGGAGCGACAGTGTGGTGTGGTGGACGACCGCGCACCGCTGTGGCGCCATGTGGCGGTGCCACACAGCGGTGTCACACAGCACTGATACAGCGATGCCATGCAGCACCGCCACACAGCGGCGCCACACGGCACTGACAGCGGCGTCACACAGCGATACAACAGCGCCACACTGGCGAACAACTACACAATATCCGTGGCGTGACACCGACCGCCGCCCCCCGGGCCGGACAGTCCCCACACACCGACCGCCGCCCCTGGGGCCGGACAGTCCCCACACACCGACCGCCGCCCCTGGGGCCGGACAGTCCCCACACACCGACCGCCGCCCCTGGGGCCGGACAGTCCCCACACACCGACCGCCGCCCCTGGGGCCGGACAGTCCCCACACACCGACCGCCGCCCCTGGGGCCGGACAGTCCCCACACACCGACCGTCGCCATACACGCCAGACGGACATCCCTCAGCCACAGCTTAAACTAGTGCCACTGTCGTATCCACTCGGCGCAAGTGGTCCCGACCACGGCCACTCGTCGGCTGGCCGCCGCACGCCGGCCGCCACACGCCGGCCGCCACACCCATGCCACATGCCTGCCACGTGCCCACGTCAACTATCCATACCACACTGGTACCAGGCTGTGGTCCCTAATGCCACATCCATGCAGTCCATGTTCCAGGTTTGATTGTCAGCGCCTGGGCAAACGTCGGGCCATGCGTTCCAGCCGATGTTCTCGCTCACCTGGTCCTCACGAACCAGTCGGGGGGGTCATGCGCTCCCGCTGCTGTTCTCGCTCGCCTGGCCCCACGAACCAGTCAGGTGGCCATACGCTCCCGCCGCTGTTCTCGCTCACCGTGTCCGCCCGAACCAGTCGGGCAGAAACGCACCCATCACTGGTAAATTGTCAGCAGGTACTCTTTCCCTCCCCGGGAGAAGCGTGGCGAACCGTTCCTCGGAGCCTCCGAACTCCATCGGTGTGCGCAGCAGCGGTCACGCCTCACGTCTCACGCCTGCACGCCGATGGTCCGCGCCGTCCCCACACTCATGCGGCGCCCCCAGCGGCCGCACGACTGGGCAACGGCCGTCCGCGTGCCTGTGAGCGGGCCGCCACCTCCGCCACGGGCCCCGCGGCCGCGGTCGCGGCCGGCGTCCGTCCCTAGGACATGAGCGGCTCCACGTAGTTGCCGGGGAAGAGGCCGGTGACGCCGTCCATCACGCCCTCCCACCAGCCGTCGTCGTTGCGCTTCAGCACGTAGATGACCGAGTTCTCGGAGAAGGAGAGCTCGTCCTCCTTGTCGGCCGAGTAGTCGTACACGGCCACCACTGACGCATGGTCGGACCGTGGCGTTAGCGTCACAACACCGCCAGACAACCACTCACAACCAGGCCAGCATCAGCAGACGTCGGAGTCAGGTCAGTGTCAGGTCAGGTCTGGTCAGGTCAGCGTAGATCAGTGTCACGTCACGTCAACGGAGAATTCGCAGCTAGCCCAGCATCAGCAGACGTCGGATTCAGATCAGGTCGGCGGAGGTCGGCGGAGGTCAGTGTTACGTCACCGGATAACTCGCAGCCGACTCAGCATCAGCAGATGTTGGAGCCAGGTCAGTGTCATAAAGTCATAGTCATAGTGCTCGGACTTAATAAGAGCCACAAGGGCCCATCTGCGTTTAGCCTGCAAAAGGAAGATATTACGAGCCTGGACAAAAAGACACTCAACACTAACCAATACTATACCTTAAATTCTAAAGAAATTATCTACCAACATCCTACCCGTCTTCCTATTTATCTCAGCATATATAGCCCTTTCCACTCGATCTCGCGTACACACACGGGGATCGAGTGGCCGACACGCCCCAATCAACACCATAGTTCCAAAGTATCTATCCATCCCAACTTATCTGCCAGCATCCACTTGAGTTTGCATAACACACTCCACACCCATGCCTCATCAATCATATTCAACTACATCCATGCCTACTTAAGGGGTCTGCATGGTGTACACCTACTAGCATAAATATCACCCAGTCCACCACCAAATATAACTAGAACAAACAAGATTCTCCAACCTAAAAACCTTTTTCCGCTCTACTTTGAAATGCATTCAATGAGGCACTCGCCACAGCATCAGCAAGCAGCCTATTCCATTGATCAACCACCCTTCCATTGATCAACCACCCTTTCCATTGATCAATCACCAAATTCCAATGATCAACCACCCTCATGTGTCAGGTCAGCGTCAGCGGAGGTCAGTGTCATCTGAGCGTCATCTGAGCGCTACGTCAGTGGAGGTCATGGTTAGGTCAGCGGGCGCCAGTGTGGGGTCGACAAATCAGTACGTCGATCATCTGAAATGAGCGCGTGCAGGACGGCGAGGCTGTACGGACGCATGGGCACATCTCACCGTACGTTTGTTTGCGTCAGACTGGCGAGCCGCCACGGTAACCAGGTCAAGGCCGGGGGCCACCATACAGCCTCGGGTCAGGGAGCGAGCCACCACGGTGACCAGGCCAAGGCCGGGGGGCCACCATACAGCTTCGGGACGGGGTGCGGGGGACCCGCCGCGGGTTTTGAGTTGGAGAGGGACATCCATGGGTAGAAAACGTATTCAACCAGGACGAAAAATCGAAGAAGAAAATGCTACATTAATTGGCTGACGCGTGAACTATGTCATATGGCTTCAAAACAGGTACGCAACACACTTAACATACCTGGAAGAAAATGACGGTTGTCGTGCTACTAGAATGGCAACCGCACCAAATTTCGTTAAATTGGCTTGTTCGCCATTGCAAATAGAAACACCGCGCAAGTCAGCACGTCACTCCTTCACCTAACAGACGAACGATCGTGCATCTGTTTCCGACTGTTGCCACTAGCAATTGTTGATGTGTCAGGTAACTGATCTGTATCATGAGAGGGAACATGACCGCTTTTCGCCAAAATCGCGAATAGTAGCAATCAATATCATTTACTGCTTCCAAATGACCCGCGTTGGGCCGGGTGTTGCAGGCCGATCGGCAGCTCAGCTAGCCAGCTTACATTGGTCGACGATATTTCGAAGGCCGTTCGAGGTCACTGACCCAACTTGACCTCAGATTACAAGTTTAGACTCATGAGTCAATTTGGGGTTAACTTGGATGCCAAAGCTGAATTTTGCGTCTATTTACACCTGCCGTACAATAATAGTGTTTTCGGGTAATGCTTCGGGAGTCTCCAAAGCAAGGTTAACACTTCACTTGACACTTGACCAAATATATTTTCGGTTGGGTGTCGATGTAAATAAAACTTTCATTGTTTGCCATAAAACACATCAATAAAATGTCACAATGTGCATATAGCACAGACGTACAACTGTGCAATAACGAGAACTCTGCCTGGCAGTTAACAGACCTGCACAAACTCGAAGCGGAAGGGAATTAACGCTAGCTCCATCCTAAGCCATTCGTCTCCATGGTGGGGCTGGTAATGACGCGAAAGACATGAATGAGAGAAGAAAAAAACTGACTGAAGATAGAAATGTTTTCCGCGTGATGTGTCATTTTCCACTTGACTCCCCGAGTGCCGGCACACTGCTTGTCCCTGTGCGTGCAGAGCAAGTCGCACATTACAGCGCAGATGGGACGCGCCCACCTTTCTCTATGTAGTCCTTGGGCACCCAGCCGGGCAGCGAGTGGTCGCTGATCACGCTGGACTGCTGCTGGTAGCCGACCCGGCCGTGGGCGGCGGCGGCGGCGGCGGCGGCGGCGGCGGCGGGCGGCTGGCTCTCGGGCGGCGGCGGCGGCAGCGGCGGCGACGCGTTGCCCGACTGCCCCGGCTCGCCCGACTGGGACAGCGGCGACGGCGGCGCTGCCCATCGGCGGTCAGGGGCGGTCCGTCACGTGACCGGCGCAGGGCCGAGGGATCACAGGTGGCCGCTCCCCACACCACACCACGGCGGTACGTGCTGACCCGACGCCACACTGACCGGCCAGCGGCTACACACGTAGCTCAGACACCAAGGGATCAAGAGACCAAGGGACCAAGAGGGAGCGACTTTAACCCTGATATTGGATACAGACGCTGCATAGGACGAAATGAGTTCAATATGACCTAGTTCCAATGCGCGGTAGTACGTCGGGGTGGGGGGGGGGGGATATAGTACAGCACCTAATACCACCTGGTGAACACCATCAGTTACATTTGCCAAACAAATGATTGTGATGCATGCGTGTACATACAAACCCAGCACGTTCAAACGGTGATGTGGCAAACTGTGGAAAACCGTGGAAAACTGTGGCAAAACACTTCCCATTTCCACCCTCTGGGTAAATTTTCCCAGCTCTACCATTCAACCACAATGGGGCAACAAATTATCGGTGCCAGGCCGGGTGCCCAGTAAAAACTACTGCGTGCGCTATTGATGCACTGTTAGGAGGGCAAGGCATACGACGTGCAAGCATTCCCATTGATGAGCCAAGTTTTATTTTCGTCGTTGTGTTGTCACGATGCAAACACAAATCAGGAATCTCTCATGTCAGCGTGCTGCGATAATATCCCAGACAAACTAGATTTCATCAGAACGAGCATTAGCAACAAAGCTAAAAAAACAATCCTCACTAATGGACAACAAAATTGTCATGCCCGAAAACCAGCAAACAGGCTAAAATACAATCGGGTCCAACTACACAAAAAGACGCTAAGGATCTCGGTTAATACAGCTGAGGACAGTAGAGGAAAGTTAAGAAAAGGGGATTCAACTGAGCATTGCCAGAGGCGCCTAAAAGGGGAATAACTTGATTGGTCGGTGGAGCAATCAAATAGCTTATTACCCTCCTCCCACACCCACAATCCGAATAATTAACGCTTTGATGTCCACCTTCGGGCAAAGGGTGAAACTATTACCAGCCGGTATGCTGTTGTATCGTGATGAATCACAGGCCGTTCGTGCACCAAGTCTAAACCCGGACGTCTGCCCGCTAAAACAAATCCACCGACACCGGTACTGGAACAGGGTTGCGTGACTGACTAAGAAAACATATACAAAACATCACAAATCTCACCACCCTTGGCCCTCTTACTCAATAATGTCACCTGCTACCCGTTGCGATTCAATGTCTTCCTTCCAGGCTTATGCATCGCAAGGCAACTTCTTGGATTAACTATTTATTTTGATTGACTGCAATTTCGAGATGCATTAAGAGGTATGGACATATGAGTCGCCATGGGGATGGTGGGAGCAGGTGTCCCCAAATCTCAAAACGCTGTGGCTCAAACTTGGAAGCCTTCAGTTCTGAGCAAACATTTGGAGCAATCTGGGAAAAGCTTCACTTACGCCCACCTCGAAGGCCTGGCGACAGCACAGGGTGGGAAAGCTTAAACGAACACCACCACGCTTCTACCGACAGTTCTTCGGCATGACGTTATTTCCTCTCCCCTAACACAGTGATTGCCTTTCAGCGGAGAAGAGCCAGGATAGAGGTGCAGGCAAGTGACGTTGACTGGGAGCGACGTTGGTGGCGTGGGCGCGGTATGAACAGCCCACACCGAGCAGTGAAGAGGGCATCTCCACCGCCCCGCCCCGCCCCAGTTATTAGCCTTCACTTACGAGGCATGCTGTTAGAGGCGGAACTCCGCAGGCGCAGCGTGCTGAGGCCGACCATACCGACGCCGGCTGCCAGCAACGAGGCGTTAGTGCTGCCATTGCACACACACGCACGCACACAACAGCAGGCCCGCCTCTCCGTGACGTCACACCGACTCGGGCAGCCGACGTGACGTCATGGCCTGCGGCTGCTGGTCAGAGAGCTTGGGTGCCTCTCCTCTGACGAGGGGCTGGGGGAGGGGGCACTGCACGCGGGCCGGCGGCGAGCGCCACTTACGGTACAGGTACATCGGCGCAGGCCGCATCGGCGCGTACATCTGGCTGTACGGGAACGGGTACGGCGCTGCAGGCGTGGTCGCAGGGCGCGAAGGGTCAGCGGAGGTCACAAGGCGGCCGTCCCATACGCACGCGCCACACAGCACCCACCGATCGCGTCAACTCAAGCTGTGAAACTGCCAGCCGCCTGCGCTGCCCGTGGCCGGTTAGTCAGCGGTGTGGGCTCGGGGCGAGTCGATCACATCACACAGCGCCCATTCGGCCGGCCCAGCAACAGGAGAGCACGCGCATCACGTGGAGCTCGGCCCACCCGTCGGCTCTCGGGTGCCGCTCAGCATCCAATCACATTCTCCAGCGTTCAAGTCCCCCGCTGCAAGCAGCCGGGATGTGCCCCCGCACTAGGCAACCCCCAGTCGGCCATCGGATGTCCTTCCCCCGCCAAACTGCTTAATTACCCATTGCACGAATACCGGAAAGCACAGCTCAACAGGCCAGGCTATCCTGACCGTGAATGCCCTGAATATGCGCACTGTGCCGTGACACACTGATGCGTGCGGGTCAGCCTACCTGCCAGACAAAGATTCCACAGAGATCCCCTGTTCACAAAGACATCTCACAGCGTAACAGCAATAGACAAAGACATTCCACAGCGCAACAGCAATACACAAAGACATCCCACAGCATGGAAGCAATACACAAAGGTATTCGACAGCGTAGCAACAATGCGCAGACATCCCACAGCATAGCAGTAATACACAAAGATTCCCACAGCGTAACAGCAATACACAAAGACATCCCACAGCATAGCAGCAATACACAAAGATTCCCACAGCGTAACAGCAATACACAAAGACATCCCACAGCGCTACAACAATACACAGACATTCCACAGCGCGACAGCAATACACACAGACATCCCACAGCGCTACAGCAATATGAAGACATCCCACAGCGCGACAGCAATACACAAAGCGCCCTCCGGCCAGCCAGCACAACACCCGACATCGAGCTCCCTCCGCAGCGTGTCCCCAGCCAAGCAGCAGCGCCACGAAGCGTCCCGCTATAGTGTCCGGCGGCCGGTGGCAATTGCCCAGAGCGGTAGTAGCCCCGAGCGATAGTAGCCCCGGGCGGTAGTAGCCCGGGCGGTAGTATCACCGGCGGTAGTGGCCCCGAGCGATAGTGACCCCCGGCGGTAGTAGCCCCGGGCGGTAGTGGTCCCGGGCGGTAGTGGTCCCGGGCGGTGATGGCCGGAGGTGCCGGGTGTCGGCCACGGCGGGCGCACTCACGCTGATGCGGTGACGTGCTGAAGCCGCGACTGTCGAGCGCGCCGGCCGCCAGGGCTGAGTCCAAGGGCGGCGACGGCATCGGCGCCGGCGGTCCAGCCGCTGTCAGGCACAGTCACGGCCAGTCAGGCTGGGCAGACGGTGGACACGTACAGTGTACACACCGCCAGTCAGACTGGGCACATGGTGGACACGTACACACCGCCAGTCAGACTGGGCACATGGTGGACACGTACAGTGTACACACCGCCAGTCAGACTGGGCCCACGGTAGACACGTATACACCACCAGTCAGACTGGGCAGACAGCGGACATGTAGGTGTTATAGCTGCCTCAGTCTCACGCTCCGTTCTAACGCTCAGTACGTGTGCGTCACAGTCGTCTCTGCATCACAGCACGGCGTGGCAGGTATTCACTGCACAGGCCACGGACAACTATGACCAGAGGCTGGAATGGCTGTTGGAGGCTCGTGCGCACGATACATCTGCCTGATGGCGCGGCAGGTATCGACACTAGTGCAGGACATGGCAAGCCTACTGGGAGGGTGCACAGGGTATGAGGTGCAGGGAGGGACAGGGTATGCCTGCTGAGGCTGGTGCACACTTCATTCAGGCATCAGCAATTCGTATACACAGCACTCGTAAACCAACCGCACGTTCCAGACCAACTGCTAACGATTAGGGTCCACTGAAGCTCAGGCGACACTGACCAGGTCAGCGGGACAATCCGGACAACCACAACGGTTGACGCTGGGCACACACTTACGAGAGCGGCCAAACTGGCGCGATCCGGTCGACATTGTGCTCGTTCCTCCGAAGCCTGGTGGCAGCGTGTAACAGGAGAGGCGTGAGCACTGAGCACCGCTGCATTGGAGTGTTAGTAGCGGCAAAGCCAGGGGTTAGAAGCCACCGCATGTCGCGAAGAGCAGCTCAGCAGTTGACGGCCGTTACGGACAAGTTAGTTATAGCATTCCCAAGCTTCAACAACAGATCACAAGCAAGGCCCATCAGCTGGTGTGACATTGACAAGCACAGCGGTCTGTTACCCTCACCACCGGAGAGCCGACTACACGACTCTCCGGGAACACGACGAAACCAGCGGCCGTCGCGGGCCGCCTGTGTCACTCTAATACGCCACAGGCGGGCTTTCCCAGGCCGCGGTGTATCGTGCCACGGCACCGGAGACGGGACGGGGCACCACCCGACACCCCGACCGCCCACCCCGGCTCGTCCAGTAACACCGGAGATGGGACGGGGCCCCACCCCACACCCCGACCGCCCACCCCGGCTCGTCCAGTAACACCGGAGACGGGACGGGGCCCCACCCGACACCCCGGCTCGTCCAGTAACACCGGAGACGGGACGGGGCACCACCCCACACCCCGGCTCGTCCAGTAACACCGGAGACGGGACGGGCACCACCCGACACCCCGGCTCGTCCAGTAACACCGGAGACGGGACGGGGCACCACCCGACACCACGACCGCCCACCCCGGCTCGTCCAGTAACACCGGAGACGGGACGGGGCCCCACCCGACACCCCGGCTCGTCCAGTAACACCGGAGACGGGACGGGGCACCACCCCACACCCCGGCTGACTCACTGCCGGGCAGCCGCCGACCTGCCATACGTACGGACTGTGTGCTGTTGGGGCGCGACGCGCGGCATCCTCATGCCGGCCGGCAGGGTGCTCATGCCGAGCGGGCCGGCGGCTGGGGGTCGGCAACAGCGCACCGCCGTCAGCACGGGTCACAACGGTCGGCGCCGACCCGCCGGCCGACCACAACTGGCCACGGCACGTGTCTCAGACAGTGTGCAGGCGCACGCCGGTCGGCTCAGAGGGATCGGACGGATCAGACAGCCGCAGACTTGGCACCGGGCACTCAATGAACCGCTGAGTAACTTAGAAGCACCCTGGGCTCTTCTACGACGCATTCAACTGCTAGGTCACATAGCGTAGTCGATCTCTCACGCAGATTTGTCGCGGATGGACACAGTGATCACGCCGGTTGCGAGATTCGAACCTACGATCCTACTATCACGAGTCCAACGCCATATTGACTGAGCTATCGCGACCCCTGCTGAGTAATTTAACACTGAGCATACACCATATTTGCGAATTGGAGGTCCATATAGACACCAACATATAGACGGCGGTAGCTTGGAAGGAATAACCAGCCAAATCTCCAGCATACCAACCCAACAGAAGCCCAAGAACTGAACATATAGGACACATTTTGCCTAAGTTCAGCTATCTGTTCATATATAAACTATGCAGTGGTCATATATCGCCCTCCATTCCCTTCTTATTCTCAGAATGTCCACAAAATACCAATGAGCGAAAAATGTATTATTATACTCCAGAAGAACAGAAAAGCGTGAGGACGCATGCCACTATGTCGCGTGCCTATGTCGCAAGTCTAATTAACAAACAAACAAAAACGATTGCTCCAATTGCCCTCGGTGCACTTCTTCTCATCGTTCTTGGAGATTAACAAAACACTTTTAAAGCTCCCAACGAAAAATTTGTTCTGGAAAGTCGCGCATATTTTACCGAAAGTTACTTTGGGGTAAACGGAAATAACTGGCCAAAAATTGAATACATGCTATGACAGGAACACTTTCTGCCACTGAAAGAACCGTAGACACCGCAAATAATATTGCTACATTGAGTAACAAACGTCAATATCGAAGTGATAGTTTCCCTTTAAAGTTTCAGTGGGCCTGGTTTGTGTCGAGTTTGTCTCACTCTGTATCGTGACGCGGCATAAACTGACCACCGAGTTACTTCCCCGCATCACCTCCACAATAGTCCTCCACCTCCAGCCATTTCCCCGCACTCCCACGTTGGACTTCTACCCAAATTCCTCTCCCGACTGGTACTTCCCTTACTGGGACCCCCCCCCAGTGTTCTTCATCCATAAGAGCAATTCAGCACCCATCTCGCACCTTCCCACGCCACAATAATAATTCCCCCCCCCCCCATTCCGGTGGCCTATCCTGCCGAAGACCCTTTCCCTCCAAACCATGTCCTGTTGCATGCTTATGTGATGGATACCCCGGGTTGTGAAACGTTTGCCAATGCGTGGCTTTAACAAGTTCAAACCGTGGTCTGAAACGGCTCGATACAAATGGTTTCGCCACTTCGTGGCTAAAGATGGTAAACTTTGTGTTTTGCTTTGTCCAGCTGTATTCACTTCGTCGTGATGTGGCATAAACTGACCCACTTAATTCAATATCATATACGATGTATTCGTGAACTGCAACTGCAAAACAGATTACTACGATTATTGTTTTTGGGTTTCGGATAAGATAGGTAGCTCATGGACAGCACGCGCTCCGTCGCCATTGGGGCCGAGGAACTTCACATTACGTGATCGGCGCTGCATGGAAATAATGACCCTCAGTGAAATTAAATACTCCCGACAGCCATACGGTCGCGGCGGACCCATTGCTGTACTGTACAGCAACATAAGTGCCATCTATTGAAGGGGCGCAACTCCCAAGGACAACTGATTCCTATCGTTGCTACCACCATGTCTGTACATTTTGTACATTCCACTACGTACGCACATTTCCCGCAGGCGATCGACTTAGGAGGCCCCAATTGATCCACCTGACTTCCGCTTATGCCAGGTACTTACCTTACCTATATTGGCTTCCGGGATTGCACTGGCTTTAAGAAAACCAGACCCATACTCCCAGACCCGTGACCAGCTGGTTTGTGAGCCTGGGTGGAATTTGAGTAGACAGGTGGTGATCGGGCACCACTTGACGTACTCAAGCATCACCCGATTTATGAAAAACTAACATTAGGCTTACATTGACAAGCAGGACATGATCATCTAGAAAGCACCGCTTGCGGCTGGCAGGAACTTAAGACACCTCTCCTAGCAGTTCTGGCATGGGAGTATTGCTACTATATGAGTATGCAAAAACTGTGCATGTCCTGAAAGAACATGAAATGTTTTATAAGTCCTCAGTCAGGTGCAAGGTCGGATGTGCACCTACGAATTCTGGATGAGGAGAGGAGAGAACAGTTTTGGGGTAACTGAATGCAGACATTTTTCTTAAACTTGTAACATGTAACATGTAACTCCGTTTGCACCTTCAAGTGCATCTTAAGCACTTATCACATAGTAGTGCATTGTCAAAACATTAGCATTCAACTTACAAATGAGGAAAATGAGAGGATAATTTTCTGGATAGGATAATTTCTGGATGCTAAAGATCCATCACCAGCCCATTTTTTCAACCCTGGTCACGTCATATATGTGCCAGTTCGGATCTGTCAGTGTGGGCTAAACACAATGTTTGTGTCGAACCCTTCGGCGTTACGTGAACTTACTGGATAAAATAATGAAAGGAACTATGCAAACAAAATACAAAATACCATTAACATACCATTCGATATCTGCATTTTAATGAAAGTATTGCAGTGCACAGAGAAATGGGAGAAAAATAAAGTTATTCTATGTGAGTTTGCATAATATGGAACCCAGAAAAATACTGGAAAATGTGATACGCGAAATATCTTTGTCACTAATTTGCTCCAAAGGCTTCTTAGGAACATTATAAACGTGATATTCACGCATTTGCTCAAGGTATCAAAATTATTTGTAGGATGTCTACAGTTCCTTTAGTAACTACGAAGTATTGCTTCAATAACATTAATGCTCGTTTTCGTTATTGGAACATTATGCCTCTAATATCCACATTTTAATAAATCCATTGTTAATTTCCAAGAACAATTAGAACAAACATCACCCAGGATACCTGAAGAAAAAGTAAATTGCGTTCTTGTCGACACACCCCCAATAACTAATCCCACGGGAGACATCACGTTCAGAGACTGGCGGCCAGACTGGCGGACTTACGGGTGGTTTTCGCCATATCTGTCCTGTTGACGGCCTGAAGGCCGGCCCGCTGCCCGGCTGTGGGTACACGGCTGATGTCAGCAGAGCCCTCCACCCGGCCAGCCGTCAGCTGCTGCAGTGTAGGCCGCCGCGGCACACCAGCACCGCACAGCCATACACGGCCCAGGCCAGGCCATACACGGTCCAGGCCAGGTCATACACGGCCCAGGCCAGGCCACACACAGGCCAGGCCAGGCCATACACGGCCCAGGCCAGGCCATACACGGTCCAGGCCAGGTCATACACGGTCCAGGTCAGGCCATACACGGTCCAGGCCAGGTCATACACGGCCCAGGCCAGGCCATACACGGTCCAGGCCAGGTCATACACGGCCCAGGCCAGGCCACATACAGGCCAGGCCAGGCCATACACAGCCCAGGCCAGGCCATACACGGTCCAGGCCATGCCATACACGGCCCAGGCCAGGCCACATACAGGCCAGGCCAGGCCATACACAGCCCAGGCCAGGCCATACACAGGCCAGGCCAGGCCATACACAGCCCAGGCCAAGCCATACACAGCCCAGGCCAAGCCATACACGGCCGTGGCCAGGCCATACACGGCCGTGGCCAGGCCATACACGGCCCAGGCCAGGCCATACACGGCCCAGGCCAGGCCATACACAGGCCAGGCCAGGCCATACACGGCCCAGGCCAGGCCATACACAGCCCAGGCCAGGCCATACACGGTCCAGGCCAGGTCATACACGGTCCAGGCCAGGCCATACACGGTCCAGGCCAGGTCATACACGGCCCAGGCCAGGCCACATACAGGCCAGGCCAGGCCATACACGGCCCAGGCCAGGCCATACACAGGCCAGGCCAGGCCATACACAGCCCAGGCCAAGCCATACACAGCCGTGGCCAGGCCATACACGGCCGTGGCCAGGCCACACACGACCGTGGCCAGGCCATACACGGCCCCGGTCAGGCCATACACAGGCCAGGCCAGGCCATACACAGCCCAGGTCAGGCCATACACAGGCCAGGCCAGGCCATACACAGCCCAGGCCAAGCCATACACAGCCGTGGCCAGGCCATACACGGCCGTGGCCAGGCCATACACGGCCCAGGCCAGGCCATACACAGCCCAGGCCAGGCCATACACGGCCCAGGCCAGGCCACACACAGGCCAGGCCAGGCCATACACAGCCCAGGCCAAGCCATACACAGCCGTGGCCAGGCCATACACGGCCCAGGCCAGGCCATACACAGCCCAGGCCAGGCCATACACGGCCCAGGCCAGGCCATACACGGCTGTGGCCAGGCCACACACGACCGTGGCCAGGCCATACACGGCCGTGGCCAGGCCATACACGGCTGTGGCCAGGCCACACACGACCGTGGCCAGGCCATACACGGCCCAGGTCAGGCCATACACAGCCCAGGCCAGGCCATACACAGCCCAGGCCAAGCCAGACACGGCTGTGGCCAGGCCACACACGGCCCCGACCAAGCAATACATGGCCCCGACCAAGCAGAGTGTCCAAATGCATGCTCGGTTGGACGTCAGATGGACATAACAAGCATCAAGGTTTGCCTTCGAGGTCGTACAATGCAAATTCCCAGCCACATACGTACAATTGCATGCATTTGTATAATACAATCTTAAATTTAAGCAGTGTCCAGCATCACTTCACACTTCACAGAACTGGAACTAGCAGGGAAGGGAAGAAAATGCATATTATTACTTTGTCATATCCTAGATCAAATAATGATATGCACCTGCGGCGCCGGTAAGAAGTAAAATATCCAAGACAGGGTATAGAGATATTCGTGTTACTTCACTTATTTTCCACCAAGATTTCCGAATTTGTTCACACTGAGGAGCAGGGAGCAAGGCATCAGAGAGCGGGGAAAGTACCACTGGACAACTTGTGTTTACCTCATCATCGGACAGCCGACTACACTGGAGCACTACGAAACCCGGGGCGGGTCCGTCACAACCCACCTCTGCCTTTATTGGGCTGCCGTGGTCAGCGTGCCACCATAATGGGGCACACTGGCCACGGCAGCCGACCGGCGACACTCACCGTGCTGGGGCACACTGGCCACGGCAGCCGACCGGCGACACTCACCGTGCTGGGGCACACTGGACACGGCAGCCGACACTCACCATACTGGGGCACACTGGCCACGGCAGCCGACCGGCGACACTCACCGTGCTGGGGCACACTGGCCACGGCAGCCGACCGGCGACACTCACCGTGCTGGGGCACACTGGCCACGGCAGCCGACCGGCGACACTCACCGTGCTGGGGCACACTGGCCACGGCAGCCGACCGGCGACACTCACCGTGCTGGGGCACACCGGCGAGGGCAGTTGGACGCGCACCAGCGGGCAGACCGTGCCCGCCGGCTGGTAGCGTGACACAGAGGCAGAGACACCGGTCACATACTGCGTGCATCACCGGTACGCAGCCAGGGAACCGAACACAACCAAGCACAGCACCGGTCACCTGCCGGGTGAGCCAGCAGGAGAGCCAAGCAAGCGCCCGCCACCAGACCGTCACCTGTCCTTAGCGGTGAGGCGGCGGCGACTCACATTCCAGTCTCAGAAATGCGGCGAAGGGCCGCGCGGCGAGGAAATATTTAACGTCGTACAAGCCACCACCACATTAACACAGAACCAGCCATTCGTGGGAAAGCGAACCGAGTGAAAGATCCGATACGAGAGCCCCTACCCCCTGCCATCGATGCCGCGCACAGCCGCCACCCTGCAGACCAGCCGCGGCGCCACTCACAGTGTAGACTGACGCCCGACGAGCGAGCCGACGGAGGAAGCCCTGCCATGCCGGTCGGCAGACCGCCCATCGCTGCCGACAAGCGAGCAGCTGGTGAAGCGGCGACACGAGACACGTCAGCGGCCAGACCCACTGCCGTCCACCGTCCACCGCCCCCCCCCGGTCCCAGTTAGTAGCTGGTGAAGCGGCGACACCTCAGCAAACTGAGACAGAACTGGCAGACAATGTCTGAGACAGCTGGCGCTCGGCAGCCGCAGCGTTTGAAACCGGTCAGATTGGCGGTGGGTTGACGTGACGAAACGTCGCCAACAGTCAGCACTGGAGCGACTAGGTCATGCAGCGCAGCAGGGACGTGTCATAGCGTACGGCGCGCGAACCACCACCGCCATCACAAGGTCACGGCGTCCTGTCGCCGGATAAAACGTGCTATAATATTCATATAAGCTCCATAACGCCCCACGAGTAATCCCGCCACCGACCACAACCACAACCACAACCACAACCCCAGCCGCCGTCAGCCACCGCGGACGCCCAAGCACACAAACCACCATTCCCACACGCGCCGGCAGCGACACCACCGCCGCGTGCGCGGGCCGAGCCGCATCGGCGCGCAGCGGTCACCAGCCGGGCGCGGCGCCGACTCACACTGTATGCTGGAGGTGCTGCTGCGGCCGCCGCCGACCGTGCTGCTGGCGGCCGACAGGCTCGAGCACGCCGCCATCCGCGCGGCAGACCGGTAGCCGGCCTGCTCGCCGTTCTCGCTGGTCCGCGGGCCGCGCGACCTGCACGGCCGACAGCGCGTCTCAGCACGGTGCACGGCGCCGGACCACACGGACCACGCAAACCATACACCCACCACAGATTGGCAAATCACCCAGGTCACTCACACAGGCCACACACACCACACACCCAATACAGACCGGCAGATCATGCAGGCCACACAAACCATACACCCAATGCAGACCAGATCATACCGCTACACACACCATACAACAAATACAGACCAGATCATACAGGCCACACAAATCATACACCCAACACAGACCAGCAGATCACACAGGCCACACACACCATACACTCGATACAGACCAGATCATACAGGCCACACAAACCATACACCCAATGCAGACCACCAGATCACACAAGCCACATACATACACCCAATACAGACCACCAGATCATACAGGCCACACAAACCATACACCCAATATAGACCAGATCATAAAGGCCCCACACACCATACACACAATACAAACAACCAGATCATACAGGCCACACAAACCATACACCAAGCACAGACAAGATAATACAGGCCAGACAGACCATACCAGCAGACAAACCATGCAGGCCACACACACCATACACCAAATGCAGACCAGATCATATGGACCAGACAGACCATACAGGCCACACAAACCATACACCAAGCACAGACAAGATAATACAGGCCAGACAGACCATACCAGCAGACAAACCATGCGGCCGCACACACCATACACCAAATGCAGACCAGATCATATGGACCAGACAGACCAGACAGGCCATACAGGCCAGACAGATCATACACACTATATACCCAAGCTGACGAGTGAGCAGCAGTGGCGTACGGAGATCACGTCAGCACACCGAGCAGTGCTAAAATAATGGTTTTTCGTTAGGTGTGAGATGTCGAAACGAGCACAGTAGGATGTCGAAATTTGCCATGGAATTAGTATCATTTCAAATGCTTTTGATGTCTTTCAGATTCAAATTTGAGCAAATGGTGTACTTATGACTGTACCTTCATCAGTTGTTTTGATATTCATAATTTCGGAAGAGCTATATTCGGGATAGCGAGAAAAAATACCTATGCTATACAATGGCACTGCATGCCATATCGCATTATGAATAATCCCTTTGCCTGAAATTGCGTTGCGAAATGTTCGTGTATCACCATCCCTTATCGAGAGCATGATCATGATACTTATAAACGAGGTACTGTTAGAAAGGAGACACGAAGAACTCATAAGCATGCATCGAGAAGCAGGATGTCGATATTTCTAGGAGAAGGATGTCGAATGATTGTTCAGAAAGTGGTATATTCCACCCTATTTCACGAATAATTTAACACTGACACCAAGTCGCAAGACGAGGTCTACTTGGAAGCCGTTGTGGCCTGGTAGGGACAATGCCGCACTCGCGCGTTCTCGCACCCCCCCCCCCCGCCAGGTCCCAGATGCCAGGATTAGGTGTGGATGTGAGCCAATGCCAGTGGCCAGTTGATATTTTTGGGTCATGCTCGTTTCGCTCGTGAAGCATACTACATTTACAACCCAACAAAGTCCAGTATTCAGTACACCTTACATCTCTCTATACTTTTGTCTCTCTGTGGCATTACTTTGCCTGAAAGTGCAGCATTTTCACAGCTCGAAAGTTGATCCACCTGGAACCCCGTCGCCTGCACGATGCGACTGCGCGGCCATCGTCCATTGTCCTGGTTTGTCCTCAATCAGGCCCATCATCATAATCATCATTATCATTATCAATCAGGCCCTTGCGTCATCTTGACGGCCAGACACCTGTCGCGAGGCCCTACTCGCGCCGTTCCCGACCGTGACCCAGCCTGCTGTGGGCCCTCAGCCTCAACCCCGGCGTGCAGTGGATGTACTCGTGTGCAGCCTCCACCCCGGTGTGCGGTGGGTCACCTGTAGATAGCGTCGCCGCCGCCGTCGCTGCCCAGCCTGGGCCGGCCGGCCGCCTGCGCCTGCGCCTGCGCCTGCTCGTGGTGCATCGGGTGCACCATGCCGACCTGGGGGCCAGGGCTGGCCGGCGCCGGCACCCCGGGCGGCCGCGGCAGTGTCGAGTAGCCGGGGCCGCGCGACTCCTGGCGACGCGGGTGGCCCACCGGGTAGTTGGCGGCGTAGTTACTCGGCACCTGCCGGGCACGCCCAGGTGGTTAGGTGTGGTCGGCTGACTTGTGGCGCAGTTATTCGGCACCAGGTGGTTAGGTGGGGCCGCTGACTTGTGGCGTAGTTACCCGGCAGATGTCGGGTACGCCCAGGTGGTTAGGTGTGGCCGGCTGACTGCCAAAACGGATGCGTGACGTTAGAACGGACTGTAATCAGCCCACCGCAGGCAGGTCGGCGCCCGCCACGTCAGTTGGGTGATGCGACTGAACACTGTGTCGACGGGACGAACGGCAGCACATAAGTACCAGCACAACTGGAACAGCACTTAGCACCAAGTATCAGCTGAGCATGCTGCATGGCACCGGAAACCCGCCAACACTGGTCACATTCACCGCAGCCAGAGGCGCACATTACAGGCCACTGCGGTTATCGACCAGCCCAGCCACACGTTGGCTACTGCTGGAGACGTCTGAAGCATACACGGCCGGCGCCCGTGGCTGGTGTGCCTGCGGTGAATGGTGGTCGATGGTTATTGGTTTTACGACACGTCGACCGTTGAGTCATGCAGCGTCGCCGATCTCTCACGCCGACTGGCCGCGGGCGAAGAGCAGCGACAGGTGAGACTCGAACACACAATCTTTCGATTGTGAGACGGCCAACTGGCCCCTGGACCACTGGCCGCCAGTACCTGCGGCGGAGCGATGGCCGGCGGCGTGCGGTACTCCTTGTTCTGCCTGGTCAGCGTGCTGGCCGAGCGGGCCGGCTGCGGCGGCGTCGGCGGCTTGGTGGTGGGCGCCGGCCCGGTGGCGTACCCGCCGCCGCCGCCGCCGCCGCCGCCTCCGCCGCCACCGCCGCTGCCGCTGCCGCTGCCACCGCCGGCGGCCGACGCGCCGCCCGACGAGCCCTGCGACGACGTCGAGTTCTGGCGCATCGGCCGCGGCATGCCGGGCATGGCGCCGGGGCCGCCGTGGACGCGCACGCCGTGGCCGATCTCGTCCAGAGCTGCAACCGAGGCAAGGGCTGACGACACACCACACACTGGGACCCCGTCTCCAGTACGAGTCGGCCCCAGTCACCATGAGTCCGGGAAATAAAATAGCTGTGTCACATTATTCGCGAATTGGGTGGGAAGTGACACCCAGCATGGCATAATTTTCCACTCCCACCTCCAATGTAATCAACAGCTTCCCACTCGCTGCCACTCTAAGAATGATACATGAGAAGATATTTAACATCAGCAACAATTCCCCTGCTGGTCTGTATCCTCTTTCTCGAGAATTAAACGTCATATCGAGCCATAAAGATCAGCACAACATCCTCTTTAGCAGTCAAAACTAACGAGAATCATGTTCTTTGCAAGAGTAAGGCAACTGAGATTTAAGACACTGAATCATCGGGGTGTGAATATTCACAATGTTACTATGGTTAAGACTGTACATGAGCCTCGGAGACGGGACACGGCACCTACGCCATCACTGACCTCCGAAGTCGATGGGCTTGCGGACGGGACCCGGCACCTACGCCATCACTGACCTCCGAAGTCGATGGGCTTGCGGACGTATTTGATGGGCCGCTCGGGGTTGACGGGAGCGATGATTTTGAACTGACGCGTGGATGACTTGTTCGTGGTGAGCACGCCGATCTCGCGACGAGCCACCTTCTCCTTGTGCACCATGACCGTCTGCCGGACGGCACCTCACGTCAGACCGACCGCGTCACCACAGCCCGCAGCAGTGGTTCAAGCGGATGGATTTTCCCCATGCGTACTAGCAGCTCTAACGAAACGAGACGGAAATGAAGACATGGGATGGGAGATTAAATGCAATAGGTGTTACATGGTGTGTATTGCGGACAAATGGTATGAAATATGCTTCAAAGGCGTTTGAAAAGGTAAAGAGCCGATACAGGATTCACAGCGCCGAACTGCCCAGTGAGATACACCGTGATCAGTCCAGACAGCCCAACACGACCCATCACCAGCTGGGCAAAGCCTAAATATGGCTGGGGAGGGGCGCCAATTGGAGTTAATTGCCGCCACACCACGGCACCCGTACGCGCCACCACGCCGGAGAACTTGAGTTACCAAGTCTGCAGGCCGACAACGCCACGTCTGGGACGAGATTGGCCGTGCGAACACGCTCCCCAAAAGGCTGGCTCTCATCAACTGCTGATGGTGCCTCTGTCAAGTACATCTAAATGGTATGGAGCGATCTGACAGTTCGATGTGGGTGGGGGGTGGGGGGTGGGGGTGGGGTGGGGGGTAGGTACTGTGGCTCTTTCATGACGCATCCTACTGTTGGCTCACATAGCGTTACCAACCTCTCACACCGGTTGGCCGTCGGTGAACTCGGCAATCCCGCCGGCTGTGCGATTCGAACCCACGGTCTTAAGACCAAGAGTCCAACGCCCTACCGACTGAGCCACCGCGGCCGCGTGGCTGCTCGATTCACTACGGCACGCAGCGGCGCCGGCTCCCACCTGAGCTATGTTGGTGATCTGGCTGCCCATGTCCGAGATCTGCTGCTGCTGCAGGTCCAGCATCTGGATGAAGTTGTAGGCCAGCGTGTTGATCTGGTAGGCGACACTGGCCAGGCTCTGGGTGGTGAAGTTCTTCGTCTCCTCCAGCGCCCCGCGCCGGTTCTCCGACTGTGGTGTGACGTCATAGTGGGTTGTCGGCTCACGGCCGCACCGACATTACGGCCACACGCTTGACAACCGTTGCCATGGTCACGGGACTGACCGGGGTGTCGCGCAAAATGTGTCGCAATACGCGACATTAGAGATAGGGCTATGGAGATAGCCATGGTTATGAATAATCATGCAAAACATCCGACTGTCACTGACTAATATGCCTGACTGTCACTGACTAAAATGTCACTGTCAGAAATACCCATCCGTGGTGGGATTCGATACCGATGGTGTGAGATTGCGGTAAAATTTCACACCTGTTTCGGCTATCGCCCTGAACAATGCACAGGCGCATTCGTTAATGGCACATCACAAACAAAGTTGTTGCAAATTACAACGCTGGCGGTGCCAAAAGTAGAAGCCTGCCCTGCAGTGCAGCATGGCAAGTTGGTGCTGCAACTGCAATAGCTTCAATACTAAATTAACCGGGGCAACGAAACCCAGAGGACAGTTTCCGTATTCAGAAATCTGGGGATACAAATAGCGAACACACCTGCTGTCTCCATTCGTTTCTCTCCATGTACTACTTGTCCCATACGTTCCTATGCCATGCCATTGTCTTTCCATGTGCCATCTGTCCCATACGTTCATGTGTTGATGTGGTGGTGGAGTGGTGTTTAGGGGCGCGTCGACTGCGAAGATCATTTTGCGCCCATAACTGTGTCATATGTTGATGTCATTTGTCATATGCATTCATATGTTGATGCTGTTGTCTTCATTTGTACTGTAATACATTTAAATTCCTCCTTTGATGCAACTCTCCCACAGGTCAGTTCGCATGCCTTGGTAGGCCGACCAATGGTCGCTGTGTGCACACAGGTGGTCAGCATCACGACGCCCTGGCACAGAAAACATGGTCACCACTTTAAAGTGAGGTATAAAGTAAATAACACAGTGTCCAAATTTATATTTAAATGGAATTGCATGTGTGATAACGTGAAACATTTAGTTTCAGCAATAAAAGCTTCTGTGGTGACTTCAATTAATACTACACTACGAACATAACGACTTGGCCAAACTATCAATCAAACACATGATAGTCTGTGACTGCATATCATACCAACACAATACTTGTTTGCAGTATTTATTCCCCTTCCCCTTCTCCAAAGTTATGGAAGAGCTCGGTCATGGCTGGAGCAAAATGGGTAATCAGACTTAATGAGAGCAGCATTATGCACATTGTCTGAAGATGCTGTTAACAAATAATCAACCCTCTTTGCCAAGCAGGCAAACGAGATGACAAAAGCATCCCCGTCACATTTCCATATACCGACACAACCCTGACTCCAGACGGCTCAGCGCAAATACTCACACTGAAGTAGTTTCCCTCGCAATACTCGGCCACCCGCTCCAGATTGGTGTGGCTGTCGATCAGGTCCTGTCGACCCTTGGGTATCTCTTGAACAATTAGTGAGTGTAGATCAGCCATCATTGTTCCGGGCAGTGATACGAGCGACGAGAGGTGAGCAGTTGTTCAGCTTAGTCTTCTCACCTGTGCGCACAAGATGTCCAATCAAATACTGCATGCACCATGATCATACAAATTGCTGAAATAAAAAATAAAATACATCAAGATGTAGACAGTGTTCTAGAATTGCACCAGCTTAGGATGCAACATTTATGGGAGGAAGGGATGACAGGTTACTCTGAGCTTCTTGTGTGTTATTTGGTTCTAATGAGGAAATGCCAAATAAAAGCTGCCTATGCTGCATTGAACTTCCATATTATATTAAGGTGAACACTTGCTGGCAGCTCATGTTTCGCCTTTGTGTCAAACTTATCTGACATTCTCAAACATCCTGAAAGTTACAGCATCTTCTTGGTACATTTGAATCTATTTTCAAGCTATCACACACAATGTCCTTATGTAGAGGCAGCAAATGTAATTAGCTTGTAGCATAGCTAAGCCATCGAATGTAGTGGCTAATAAGGCATACAAGTTACCAGATTACTGAACCTGGAAAGAACATAAGATTTTATACAATCCTGCATCACACTAGCTGGACCATTCATCGTCTTCTGTTTCCCCTCTCCTCACTGCCTCACATTCGTATCATCCACCATCCTCATTGGTGGCCATTTGGGTGCTTCCACGACTTGTGAGTCCAGTGTTAAATTATTATTGGGATAGGGTGGAATATACCACTTATTGAACACTGAATCTACATCCTTCCCAAAGGAGTATCAACATCGTGCTTCTTGGTGCGTACATGTGAAGTCTTCATGCCTCGTTTCTAACTGTATCCCATCTACAAGTTACTTAAGCTAACCATAACGGATCCGGGATCGTGATAGCGAACATCCCGTAGTGAAATTCCAGGTGAAGGGATTACCTATGATGTGTTGTGTTATACAATACCAGTTTATTGCATAGGTATTGTTATCATTGATATCAGTGTTCCAAAATTAGGTACCTCTCAAAACATGCAAGATGGAGGCAATTGTCTCAACACTAGGTTCGCAAGACTTAACATATTTTTAATAGCGTTATTTCTATGGTGATTTCGACATCCTCCTGCACTCATTTCGACATGTCACACCTGACAAGAAATCGTTATTTTAACACTGTGAGTGTATCTAGACATTTTGGACGATACTGACATGAGTCCAGATACAAAGACTAAACTCTGTAGATATCTACACACCACCTGCTGTTAAGTACCAGGGCTTGCAGAGTAGCCTGAGTATGAAAATGTTAGACGAAATTATCATTACATACATGAAGGCATATTAAGTTATATTCGGAGAATACACCTAAGGGTTGTTGTAACAATAAAATGTGTATCTTTTCTACAACTGAATATATGTCATGCTTGACATTGCAATGCATAATCCTGAGGGGGCCCATCACATTGGCTAAGTAGGCTAGTTGCACATCCGGTTGCAGACACACTACTGTGAAATACTTGCATCACCAAATGGCTGCCTGTGGTACACTTCTTCATATTCAGCATGCTAACTGTCTCACCATGCACTTTTATGTGTCTCTTCTGCTATGCTGTAAGCTTGATGCTTTACTTTGCTTACTTGTACTTGTACATGTTGGCATGTTGATGATTGCTTACTTGTAGTACTTGCCTGTTGGTTTCTGATCCATTACCTCTGTCAGACTGCTAACTAGGCTGCTGGTTGCTCTGGTCTCAGAAACCACACATGCATATGCTAGGACACAATTACCTCATGCATGTTTGCACTGAACTGCCACTGAATAAATCCATGCTGACACAATCTGCTCTCCATGGTGCATTTCAGAAATCTGAGGGCCATAGTGATGACAAAGATCGTCCTATCACATGAGTTCAGAGCCTCCACTGATGCCTTAGAGGTGCTGAGTGGAATGACAGAACTGGTGAATGCCCCAAAGGTGTCAATGATGGTAATGTACATAACCTACACTTACAAAGCTTATCCCTGGATGACATATACCTGGATTGGAAATTCCCTGTATGCACCTTTCACCTAAGCAACACCACAGCTACCTAGTGGCGGAAGTGCAAGCCATCAACAGATGGAGATGGCTGTGGGCTTCTGCATTCTGAATGCAAACCTACTGAGCCAAAATCCAACCATAGAACACTTAGCAGAATGAATGGACAGTGTGAGATCTATGTAATCAGGGATGAATACAGGGGGAACTTGAGAGGAAAACTAGGCACTCTGTGGAGATAAAAATACATCCATCCAGAACAAAATCAGATTAACTCAAGTAGTATTCAGAAAGGTCAGAAAAAAATTAACAAAGAAGCTACATGTTATTCTCTCTCCCAACAAAATATCTGAAAGTGTGTGGTGGGTGGGGGGGGGGAGAATATGGTACTTGGGTTGGCTGGTATATAATGAAAAATAATGCAAACTTGCAAAATATAAAATATAACCTAACCTAGTTTGCTGATGTTTATGCCATAGAACATACTGGTGTTGGATCTCCAAAAACCTACTAATGTTGAATTGCCCAAACCCTACTGATGTTGGATGACATAAAGCCCACTGATGTTGCATTGCCTAAAAATATGCTGGATTGCATAATAGCATTACATCACCTGATGAGTCTGTGTCATCCACTGTGTCAAGGCTAAGTAGTGTGATTTTTAATAGTGAATATCTGGTTTACATGCTATTTCCCAATGAAATGCTAGAGGAAGAAGTTGCAAGGTAAGCTTTAATCATTCCAGTCCATACATTTTACTCCAAGTTGAGCTTCTTCTATTTAAATACCAAATGGGTTAGGTTTGGTTAGGATAGGTTAGCTCAGATTTTTTAAGTTCAAAGTTTTTCTCTTTTTTTTCCTCAAATAGGGTCTGTTCCCACACCCTCATCCAGAATATGTGGAGCTTCGGCCAGTGGAGGTCTTCCAGGTTGAGTCACAGGAATGACCAGTAGAGTTTTGTCCATCAATCAGCTGTTGGCAGTGGTATGGTAGTAGTGCTATTTGGTGCATATGTGCAAATTGGTGGCATTCTTGGTTGCTTGCTCCAATGTTGCATGTGGCAGTGCTGATATTTTTTATTCATTGATATACTTACTTGCTGTTGTGAAAGCCCAATGAATCCTATTGTTCAGCAGCTATTGGAGGATGTATAAAGCATGCTGCAAGCTGTTTTCTGATTTTGACTGACCAGGAAGCTTACGCACAGTGGATGTTGATGGTTTGTGCTGCTTCAGGAGCTCAAGGCATTTATTCCGGGGGCAGATCCAGACATTTTCAAGGGCAGGGGAGGCAGGTACCCATCTGGAGGGGAGCCAGTTCCTCGGAGGGGTGCTGTTGCGGAAGTCCCTTGACGCTTTCATTCAGGAGAATATTAATTCAGCAGGGGAAGGGGCTGCACTGGAGCATACTGAATGAACATCCTTTACTCTGAGAGGGGCAACTTGGGACAAAACACAGTTTAGCGAGGGGCACTCAAGTAGTATGGTGTGCTCGGCAGGTTACCCGTTTGAGCAGGTGTTGCTTTCTATATTTTTGAGGGGGCAAGTGCCACTTAATGTTGGTTTGCCCTACCCTAATAATTTTAACTGCTAACATTGAACCATAGGGAGTGTGCCTTCCAATCCATTTGGGCCTGGCCACTGCCTTCATATATTTCTCCCTAATAATTTTCATAAATCTCAACACCTGTGCATCAGAGGGAAACAAACTGCCCATGTGGAGTGCATACGGAGCTCCTCCATCAGCCACTGATACATACATGGATGCAAACAAAAAGCATTGATGCATACCAGCAAGCATGCCCCTCAAATGCATGCAAATTGGCGTGCATGACTGAACCTACAATTTGCCATCAAATTTAAGACACCCAGCTCTGATTTCCACTTGTGCATTGGGTGCTCCTGAAGTGCACTGGCAACAAAGTAGTGTAGTTGCTGACACAAAACATGGGAGACTGCTCATATCAATCACATATCCCATGTCTCTTGGATTTCTTCCAAGAATAGCTCTAAAATAAAGAAAGTGTGAAATATACGACTCAATGACTGTGCTCATGGTCTAAGCCAGGCTTCAAAATTATTTGATGCTGAACATCACTGTTGCAGTATGTTCATCATATTCTTTCCTCAACCACCAACTGGCCGGATTAGGTTTTTCTCATCTGGTGGAGGTTAGATGAGGGTAAACCAATTCCTGATGAGGCACGGGAATGGCTGGTAGAGGAAATGGACTCTCAACCTATTCTGGATGAGGGTGTGGGAACAGACCCATCAAATTCGAAAAAATAGGAAATTGTTTTTCTTCAAAAGCAGCTGATGTTAGATTAGGTTAGGATGGGTTAGGTTTCTTTGGAATTATAAATTCCAAGAATACATAAAACACCTTAAAACACAAAGTTACCTAGGTAGGTGCCTAGGTGTCTACACACTTTGCAGTGAGCTTCTAGTTAGTTGTTTGGGTTTTTGGGTGCCTGGACCAAAATATGTTGATCATTTGGCAATTGAGCACCCACCATGTTTATCAAACAGTAAGCTTTAAGCATTAAGCTTGCAGTCATTTACAAAAGTTTTCATTGAACCTTCTCGTGACAAAAAATGAGTGGGTAATTGTTTGGAGAGGTTGGTTCGCTCTTGGAGTTAAGGAGCTATCCCAAGAGGATAATGTTCTGGATGACGAACATACAGAATAAGACCATGTTTCCAACTATTGAGCACTGCACACAATGAACACAATTTCACCGGCTCATGAGACAATGACCTATAAGAAAACGCACGTACCTATTAAATTCCCTTCTAAATATTTCAGAATTGGTCGCACCCTAGCTAAACACCAAATATTCTTCTCGTCGCGAAACGCGATACACTCCAATAGTACGTCAAGCAGTACTCATTACTCAACTCACGCAATTGGTACAAGCTTCAGCAATCAACGCCGTAGCGACTCAATACGTCTTCGCATTAGCTTGCAACGACTCGCTATGACGTATCTCGCAGCCAGCAATCTGCACGAAACGCCGAATGCCGAATGCAATGAGAGAAATGTACGAATCCCTGGAAATGACGCTACGTTTACCGATTTATGTGGAGACTACATTCACCTCTACGAGCCCAACGCATGCACAGTTAATTAGTCATCAACTATGAACATGTATTATATTGGTACCTTTTGAGTTCATTTCTGGAATGTCTTCGTTGAAGCCAAGAATGGCATGTTCATACCACGAAGGATTTTCAGCGATCTGCCTAGGAGCAGGAGGCCGCTGTAAACGCGCCTGCTGGCCGGGAGCGTAAGATTCCTTTACACTCGTTTTTTCGTGGTTCCAGGGGAATTTCCACATGCCGCAACCGAGGTTTGGTACTAGATTATACAATCCATAAAAGTTGTTTGACGATGTCTCCATGTAATCACAAGTCTTCGCTGGCTTTCAAATACGTCACAGCGAGTACTTGCTTGCTACGGCTTTGATCAAATCACAGATGGTATCCTGGCTACGGTATTGGTTGCTGCGGTCGTGAGACGGCGCTGGGTATATTAATCGTGGATACTAATACTTAATCTGTATTGAACGACTGGCGCGAGATAGCTAGAGACAACCAGTGATTAAGGTACAAATTAGGGGTAACTGGAGAGAAAGGTCTGGCGTCTCCCCATGGTGTATTCGGGGCAGATGTGCCTACCTAGGGGAAGAGGGGTTGGTTTCCGAACACCTAAGACATGCAATAAATAGCTTTACTGCTGCTTCTGTGTGGCCGAACCAGTAATTGCACTGTGTTTATCGAACACAAAAATGAACAACCTATCCATATTCAAACAGTTCCTTTCGATGAAAATCCTTTAACTGCTTGCAAAGAGCAACTATAAAACAGATAATTATTGTGTAGTGGTGTGTCGTATTCCAAAAGTGAATGTGCAGTTGTGCAGGATTATTTCACTATAGCTGTTGTGGTACACGTTATTAGTAGCCACTAAAAAATACTGGTATAATTGCAAAAATATTGGCAGTCACTTCCTTGTAGTTTTCTTAAGCCAACTGTGCTCAGAAGTCTAACATGACATCCACAGACTTTGCTAGCTCTACACAAAATTAGTGGAACTATGGGATTGAACTTTCATATTTTGGCAGAGAAAGGTCCTTCGTTTATGAATACCACCATCTTTTGTTGTGAGCTGAACATGACTTGGGAGATGTCCAAAGGTAGGTGTTCAGGAAACAGAACATGTTTGGAAACCCCTGCTATGCCTACTCATTGGTGTTAATACACAGGTAGGTACCTACCAAGGTACCTACTGGGTTGTTGGAGCATCTTGATCAAAGCTGCAGAAAACTGATGCAGATTTTCTGGTATTGCTGATCAATTTGCTAATGCTGGTAAATGCTGGTAAATTTGCAGTTTAAGGTAATTTCTGATTTCCTGGAATTTCTTTTTAATGCAGTGTTTATGAATGTGCTGCACATAATGTGACCATTCATTTACTCCACAAATGCATAGTACTTTTCAGCTAGGAGGCAAAATAACACTAAAAAATGGCTTGGAGTTGGGTAAAATAGCATGGAAGGTAATGTTCAAAATAAGAAGATGTAGCATAACCTAACATAATCTAGCCTAAATTGCCATGCAAGAAAGCAAATTCTTTTTTTAATGGAAAATTGCCAAACAATTTTTTTCCTAAAAAATGTTCTACGTAAAAAACCTAACCTAGGCTGAACTATTATTTAAAAAACTTTTAATTAAAAAAATATAACTTACAACAAAACCCCAACCTAATTTGACTTAACTAAACCTAGCCCCTTTGTATGCTTCATGGAGGTAAAATGTGTAAAACTTGTCTCATGGTTACCTTAAGCTGCAATAATACCAATACACCTTGGGTTGGAGCAAGGTCAGAGCATATCACCCATTCTTTTGCAAGAAGAGGGTTTGGTGTCTGTGCAGGGCATGACAAGTCATCAAATATTTGGAAGGGAATTGGATACATGCATTTGTTATGCCTATGCTATGAGCCAGTGAATGTGTGCTTGTGTTAGAGTTATAAGTGACTGATCATAATTGGAGTTGGAAATGTGGCCTCATCCTGTATTTGCCCTCCATATTCTGGAACATCTATAGCTACCATCCTTGTATAACCCATAAGCTCCAATAATGAACAGTAAATTTGTAATTATGTTTGGATACAGCTACTTTGGAAAAATGCAACAACATGTCTCTTAGCATGTCTGAAACCATTAAAACCATGAACCAACCTAGGAAAAAAATCCACACCAGGGAGATAAAATACATGAACCAAGTACAAAAAAAAACATGAGGTAAGAAAATCAAGGGGCAAGCACCTTTTCTACATAAACACATCTTTCACATGAAATCAATGCAATATGTACATACATGATTAAAGCACAAGCTCCTGCTCTTCCTGCCCCACTATTCTTGGATTTGTGGGGGGATTTCTGGGGGAGGACTGAAATGTTTGCATTAGATGGGTTACATTTGAGCAAGAGAGGAGTTGAATTGCTCAGCAATAGGTATGAGGAGGCTCTCATTAGGAAACAGGGAAACTAGGCAGGTCATGGGGGGATGTAGCTGATAGAGAGAGGTCTTGCAAACACCTCACAGTCAGCAAATAGGGGTAGCAGTAGATCAAGGGGGCAGAGTGGTAGCTCATCCAGAGATGATAGAGCTACTCAACATGAAAAAGCCAAAGAGGGTTATGGAACTTTTGTTAAGTGTATGATGCTTAATGCTCCGAGCATTCAATCCAAATTTGATGAGTTCAAGTGTTATGTTGCTGAGGAGAAACCAGATTTTGTTTGCATTACTGAGGCATGGGTTAGTGAGGGATATTTTGGGGACAACTTGCAGGACTATGAGATCCAGGGATACAATATGTTTTCATGCAATAGGGGTCCAGCAGTGAAAGGGGGTGGTGTAATGCTCTATGTGAATAGCTTATACAGTTCTCAGAAAGTAGCAGATGGGGTAAAAAATGTGTCTGTGGAGTCCATTTGGCTTGATGTTGCTGTGGGAAGAGGCAATAGCAATAAACTGAGGATTGGAGCTTTGTATCGATCAGGAACCTTGCCACATTCTCAGCAACTGGAGCTCGATGAGGTGATTTGTGAGGAAATCAGTAGAAACTTTCAGAGGAAATGCCTTATTCTTGGTGACTTTAATCTAAAAGGATATGAACATGTTGGTGTTGGCTCCCCATCATGTAAACTGTTCAGGAAATGCCTTGAAGAGGACTTGTTCTTACACCAGTTTGTAATGGAACCAACCAGGCAGGGCTCATTCTTGGACCTTGTCTTCTCAGATTTAAGTGAATTAGTTCAAGACTTGACTGTAGGAGAAACTCTGGGAAGAAGTGACCATAACATAGTGAGATTTAAGGTACAAATAGCAGGGACAATCAAGGATAACTTGGCAAAGATTCCAAATTTTAACAGGGCAGACTTTGACTCCATGAGAGAGGCTTTAAGTGCCATACAATGGGAAGAAGAATTTCTTGATTTAAATGCCTGTGAAATGTGGGAAAAGTTCAAATCTTACTTGAGGGAAATTCAGATTAGACATGTCCCCCAAAAGCAAAGGCGCAAAAGAAGTGTAGGAAAGCCAGCATGGCTTACACCAGATTTGAGGAGCTAAGAAAGATGCATTTAGAGTATTTAAGGAAGCTTCAAATGTCGTAAATCTAAGGTCGTATGAAAAAGCTAGAGATGCTGTGAAGCAGAAAACCAGAGCAGCAAGGCGGGCAAAAGAATTGGATTTGGCTAGGAACTGTAATGGGGACAGTAAAAAGTTCTTTAGTTTCTACAAGCTAAGTAAAGTTTCAAGCACAATTGGTCCACTGGAAGTAAATGGCACTATATTGAGTGAGGATGGTGAGATGGTTGAGGAGCTGAGCAAGCAGTTTAAATCAGTGTTTACAGTGGAGGATGTGACAAATTTGCCAACCGTGAACCACAGTTCAGTGACAGGTGATCAGATACACAATGTTGATTTCATTGATAGTGATGTTGTTTTCAATTATATCAGAAAAATAAAGCCAAACAAGGCAGCAGGACCTGATGGAATTTATGCTAGGGTATTGCGGGAAGCTGAAAAGGAACTGGCAATTCCACTTATTATAATATTTTGTAGATCAGTTTCACAAAATGAAATTTCAACAGATTGGAAAAGGGAAAATGTAGTTCCTATTTTCAAGAAAGGAGAAAGAGGGAAAGTTGAAAATTATAGGCCAGTAAGCCTCACATCCCTAGTCTGCAAGGTACTCGAATCAATTATCAAAGATAGAATAGTTAGTTTTCTGGAAGGAAACAGATTGATTCAAGATACTCAACATGGGTTTAGAAAAGGGAGATCGTGTCTCACAAATCTCTTGGACTTTCTAAATTTTGCTACAGAACAATTTGATCAGGGAAATCAGGTTGATGTAGCATATCTTGACTTTAGTAAGGCCTTTGACAAGGTACCCCATAAACGGTTAATGATGCAGCTTCAGGTCCATGGCATTGCAGGTAGCATCCTAAAATGGATTGAGTTGTGGCTTTCAGATAGACAGCAGAGAGTGATGCTTAATGGTACAAAGTCATCATGGCAAAATGTTCTTAGTGGAGTCCCTCAGGGGTCGGTACTGGGGCCACTGTTGTTCATTATATTTGTGAATAGCATTGAATGTGGCCTGAGCAGTAAGGTTTTGAAATTTGCGGATGATTTGAAGATCTTTAGGGCAATAACAGGGCACAATGAGCAGGTTTTGCTGCAGAACGACTTAGTCGAGCTTGTGAAGTGGTCCGAAAAATGGCAAATGAAGTTTAATTTTGATAAGTGCAAAGTCATGCATGTAGGTAGGCAGTATATGAAGGCACCATACTTGATGGATGGCAAGTACTATCTGTGACTGAGCAGGAGAAGGACTTAGGTGTTATTTTGAACACAAAATTGGGGGCATCAGAACAGACCAAAGAAGCCAGGAGGAAGGCACTAAGAATGTTTGGGGCGATACAGAGGAATGTGTCATACAAAAGTGAGGAGGTCATCAGGAAGCTTTACTGTGCATATGTCAGGCCACATTTGGAATACTGTGTCCAAGCTTGGTCCCCTAGTTATGAGAAAGATTGTTGGCTTTTAGAGAGAGTACAAAAGAGGGCAACAAAAATGGTTAATGGTATAGGCAACCTGGCATATGAGGAAAGATTGAAGAAATTGAATATGTTTTCACTTAGATATAGAAGGCTGAGAGGAGATCTCATCGAGGTTTTTAAATTTGTTCATGGTCAGGAGCAGGGATATCTAAGGGAAATGTTTGAATTTAACAGAAATGATGCAATTAGAGGTCATCAATTCAAAATTAAAGTTAATCACAGCAGGACAAGGTTAAGACAGTCTTTCTTCACCAACAGGGTAGTAGAACACTGGAACCAGCTTCCAGGAACAATTGTCAGCAGCAACACACTGAACATCTTTAAAAACGGCATAGACAATCATTATAAGAATAGGGGGCTTGTTTTTCTGTATTCCAGGGTGGGTTGATTGACAGATTTGGTGGGCAACTGGTTCAGTGTACCAAGTGCAACCAAGAAGGGCCCTTGTGGCTCATAGTTGCACTGATCTTTTATGTCTTTATGTCTTATTTCAAACTGTGTAGGACACTGAACTGAATTTGGCAGCAGGGGATTTTTTGTGTGTTAATCAAATTTGGCAGCTATCAGCTGTGACAAATGTGTTGCATGGTTTATTTTTACATTTTTCTCCAATTCTTCTTGGAAATAAGTCTTCTTTTTTTTATCTTGTGATTTTTGAAGTTGTGTATGAAGTATCAGTGGATTATCAACCCAGCTGCACCATGTAGCAGTCCCCACACCAATCACACCACCACAGCCACACCACTTGCTGTCTGCCATCACCATCAGAAATTGGTGGTGTCATATGGCCCAACAGTTGATGCATAGTAATGCCAATAACCAACTAGTGCCAAGTTGTGGGACATTCCAGAGTAGCACCAGGCTCAGCAGATGAAGTATCTGGGGACGGGTGGTCTAGGGGTTAGATGCTCGTCTCACAATCGAAAGATTGTGGGTTCGAATCTCACCTGTCGCTACTCTTCGCCCGCGACCAATCGGCGTGAGAGATTGGCGACGCTATATGACTCAACGGTCGACGTATCGTAAAACCAATAACCAACCAGATGAAGCATCTGAGGAAGCACTCAGTGTGCACATGGCCATTTGCTTCCTCGGTCCTTTCATCCATCAATACCCAATTGGCCTCAAACCACTTCCCTTCCTCCACAGCTGCTGTCAGTTGCATGCCCACACCTGCCACTGTCCCTATCTATGGGCCCAAATCCCTGCCTTCTGCTTCATACACCCCACCTCCAACACTACCAATGCCATCACATCCTCCACATTGTCTCACCTGACCCCAACATCCCAATCCAGATGATCCATCTTCCACATGGACATGGCAGCATGTTTGCTGTGAATGAAGTGACACAGTCTGCACCCATGTTGGCATGTCGGCATGCTATGTCATCCTGTTCGACGTGAACCAAGAACCTCCCAACACTGCAACCACCTGCCCCTCCTCCAGGTTTCCAAACACCGTCGGTGGTGGTGCTGAGAAAATGACCAATTTAGATTGAGTTGTGCTCTGGATCCCTGGATCTGGGAACCCATAGTCGCACAGCCCAACGTAAGTCAGTCCAATAGAGCCTGAAGTCCAAGGGCTGGCATCCACCAGTGGTGACCCATCCACATTCGCCACCAACTGTGACTGCACTCAACTTCAAATGTTCAGGACAATTTTATATGACAAACAGTTGATGCATCATGCACATCAGAAACTAACCAGCCAACCAAATATTGACAGTGTTGCTTCTCTCACAATAATAAATGGCCATATTTTTGCTATGTGCACCTACTGCATGCAACTTCTTCATTAACAGGAATTCCAACATATTTTATGCTGCTGAGGAAATTTCTGTTCAAGCTCACCCTCTGCTATTCAGACCTTGCTACCCACTGTAATGGTCAATTGATGATAATCCTGGGTAATAGTGACTATTTTCCTGTGTTTTTTAATTCCTTGTTTGCTAAATCCTGCTTTGCTAATCGAGTGGAGATAGGTCGACAATCTTCGAAACGGCTTTCTAGCAAATCTGACAGTAGGAGAGGTTTTAGTCAGGTCTTGAGGGAGACTCTGTCGGTGTTCTGATGAATCAGTATCCGTGAAAACATTCCCAGCTAAAGCTTGAGAACACTCAGTAATGCATTCCTCCTTCGTTCAGCACTGCACGCCATGTATGCCAGTCCCGTGGTGATCGGCAGGTGTTGAGGGACATTGTGTGCCTGGAAGGAGATATTTCGTGTTCTAAGCATACTAACTGTATGTTAAATTTGATAGTTTCGTCAGACGTACCATGGGGCGTCGGCAGCTCAGTGGTAAGCTGAGCGTCTTGCACGCCAGAGGTACGGGGTTCGATTCCCCGCGATGCCCGCCCTTCCTGTTAGGGTGAGAGGCAGGCGATGCCATATGGCCTTAGCTGCTGAGTACGTCGTAAAGCCACAATCCATCCGTCAAACGTACCGTCGTTGAGACCAGTTGGAACACATTGAGCGAGTTATGGAAAGCATATGTCAACACATGAAAATGTTCCACATCATTGTCATCAGTATGGTCCACATCGAACGCTTCTCTGGGAAAGTTACCCTGGTCCCACTTCCCTCCATGCACGTAGATGAACCAGATCTAATTGACTCTGCAAAATAATTGATGGGATTGGATATGCCTTATCAGAACGCTAGAAATATAGAAATAGCATGTGTTCCTCGAAGCACAAGGCCACGTGTGGAGCAGTTCTTTATTTTGTAACAACGGACGTCCTTGACTGCAACAGTGCATTTTCCATTATGAATTGGCTGCTGCAATAAGCTCTTGTAAGAGCTTGGCAAGGGACCAAACACTACAAAAAGTTAGTATAATGCAACTGACATGACTTTGTCTTGTTCAAGGAAAGGACATATAAACCCGGAGGAACTCCTCACATTGGCATTGGAAAAAAATACACGAATATCACGACTTTTCGCGGATTTACACAGACGGTTCAAAGTCAGTCAATGGTGTTGGATGTCCTTACGTCAGTCGACACAGTGTTCGATCTTTTTGTTTACCGGCACACACACCGATGTTTACTGCATAATTGTATGGCATTCTGCAAGCCCTCTATTTTATGCAGGAAGACCGGTCCACAAAGCACGTGGTTTTCACAGACTCCTTGAGCAGCCTCCTGGCATTGAAAGCCTTCAACTAGGATAACAAACTTGTCCGGATGATTATCAAAGTCGTGAAATCCCTGCATGACATCGGCAGAAATATCGTGTTCTGCTGGATTCCCAGCCATGTCGGACTCGCGTGAAATGAAGCTGCTGACAAAACCGCCAAACACGCCATCAGCAATGGCCGTGAGGTTCATCTACGGCTCCCTTCAAGGGACCTATATTCTACTATGTTGTCAAGTATGCGGTCAGAATGGCAACGAGCCTGGAACTCGAAGTGTAGTAAGCTCAGAGTTTTAAAGCCGACACTAGTTAAGTGGCGATCGTCACACCGAACCCAACGACGGGAAGAAGTAATACTCTGCCGATCGAGGATAGGTCATACCTTCGCGACACACAGTTACATGCTGACCGGTGATGACCGGCCTTAATTCCCACGCTGTTCTAACCCGCTTACCGTGTACCATGTTTTAGTAGGCTGTGTACTCTTAGAACCTCTACGACGCCAGATTTTAGGACGGCTGAACGCCGACACTGCTTTACGTATGCTAATAGAGAACGACTCTCTATATATGACGGTGCTCACGATGCCGCATGGCGGCAGGCGTTCCGTTGAAGTCGATGTGGGGCAAATAAGTACGTTTCGCCCAGATTGCACGGTGCCACCACTTGCCGCTATGTCTGTTGTGTCTGTTCTGCAGGTGAATCACAACATGTGTTGCCGTTTTCAGCACCATGAATGTCCGCACGGCCACACCAGACGACCTGATGAACATGCAGCACTGCAACCTGCTCTGCTTGCCAGAGAACTATCTGATGAAATACTACTTCTACCATGCGCTGTCCTGGCCACAACTGAGCTACGTGGCAGAGGATGAGCGCAACAACATTGTCGGGTGACTAATCCTGCCTATAGTGACCGTCGTTATTTGCCAAAACAGCATCGACACAGATACACCAAAAATGAGTGATGTCATTATGTATCTCTTGTCAGGGTGTTGGAACAACTTGGTGTATGCAGATTCAGTGTGTCTACGAATGTGCCCAGTGAACCTGCGAACGTTGCCATTCTATAATTGGCCATGCCGTGCTGTGTTGCAGTAAAGGATCTCCTCCCAGTGTGAAAAGCTGTCATATCAGTTAGTGGTGTGAATGATGCATAGTAGTTGTATGTGGTATATTCCGTGGACTATGAATATTCCAGATGCCCGATCTCAATATTATATTCCCCATAAGGATGGGTTGACATGCTATTTCGTATAGTTTTGCTGGTGCTTTGGCAAGACGATTAAGTACTCAGCTACTATTAATGCTTGCTTGAGCATGAAGCAAGCTTGTAACGTGACGTTCGCAAACAATGTATACCACAATCTGATCTACCTAGTCGACAGTAGAACATCACCTCCTCTCATGCCGGCGAAGCAACTCTGTTTCAGCGGCCGTCAGCTGACACTGGACTTTGATCTGCGCTCTGCAGGTACGTGCTGGCCAAGATGGAGGAGGAGACTGAGGACGACGACGATCGGCACGGACACATCACCTCGCTGGCAGTGAAGCGGTCGCACCGGCGACTCGGGCTGGCGCAGAAGCTGATGGACCAGACGGCGCGCGCCATGATTGAAGTATTCAACGCCAAATATGTCAGTCTTCACGTTCGGAAGAGCAACCGGGCGGCTCTGAATCTGTACAACAACACACTCAAGTTCAGGTGGGCGAACAGCACGAGTTGTGTGTGGTGTTGATGACGTTGTAAATTGCTCGGAAATACGCGGCATACTTGCGCGGCTGCTCGATTGTCCTTGACTTACGCGATTTGTGTATTTCCGAAAGGAGAGGAAATTTGCTGGTGGCCGGTTGGGTTGCACGCATTTCAATGTGCTGTAATGAAGGTAGTCAATGTCCAAGTTACTAGGTAATGACTTGGCTGCCAAGTCACTGGGAAGCAAGGTTTTCACTAAAAGGTAGCACAATTCAATAAAATGTGTTCAGTATAGTTAGTCGGTTAGACTGCGGGTACAATTTTTTTTCGGCTAGCCTTTATGCATTTCTGCGAACATGTTGCAACCTAAGCACTTTTGTGTGACAAAATGGGTAAGCAGGGAGGAATAAACACATCATGCATTACAAGCTCACAGTGATATGAACATAACACCGCCATGATGCACTAGATAATACAGTACCAAATCGTATGCATCGACATTGCACGACCTGGATAAATGGCACCTACTCCTGGCCCTCTTTATTGGCGGCGTATGACCTGTACAGTTTGTATGCCCCTGAACCCAAGAGTCAACTAACTGTACTCTGCTTCAATTGTAATCAGTTGTTTCAAGCTACAGGTAACGTGCACTTGTTTCTACGGTGTTCGATTTTTCCGACTTTCAGTTTGGATAAAAAGGCCGGACCGGCTGCGGGCATCAGCCGAGCACGTTTCCAGCGAACTTTATCGACTGTGTCGGCTGTGTTCGTAGTAATCCGTCACCACCGGGCGTAGTTCGCCTCCCGCGACCGGACACGGGATGGGGGTGGAATTGATCCTCGCCTCCCCTAAAAGATCTAGAACTAACTGCCAGACTGGAAAATTAACATCTGCATAGCCTTGGTTTTCCTCGTCGGTGCAACCCCCTTAACCTGGCACGTGGTCTACGATGTCACACTTCGGGCCACATACGCTGTAAGGCGCTAAAGATTATATGCAAACATTGAATCCCACAACCTTTGCAGTAGTCTTGGAGGTTTCAGATGCACACTAATCAATTTTCAGGATTCACCGATATTCATTGGCTACATATTAGTGGTTCTAAGATTAAATATTAAGTCGAGTGTGGTCGTGTCATGCTGTGTTAAGAAATGTGGTTTTGTATGTGACTTTTAGAACAGTATCAGTCAATGTGGTAGAAAATTGGGCACATTTTCACTTTAGACCTGGTATAGCATTCGAGACAAAAAAAAATGTTGTAGAACCACTCTTCTCAACGTGAAGACTGAGACCATTCATTCACACCGGAAATGCGTACTTTTCATTTCGCCATGAACTATTGTGCCAATAACGCAACCTAACCTAGCCAATCCCATCCCATCCCATCCCGTCCCGTCCCGTCCCGTCCCGTCCCGTCCCGTCCCGTCCCGTCCTCCGTCCCGTCCGTCCCGTCCGTCCGTCCCGTCCGTCCCGTCCCGTCCCGTCCCGTCCCGTCCCCGTCCCGTCCGTCCCCGTCCCGTCCGTCCCGTCCCCGTCCCGTCCCGTCCCGTCCCGTCCCGTCCCGTCCGTCCGTCCCGTCCCGTCCCGTCCCGTCCGTCCCGTCCCGTCCCGTCCTGTCCCGTCCCGTCCCGTCCCGTCCCGTCCCGTCCCGTCCCGTCCGTCCCGTCCCGTCCCGTCCCGTCCCGTCCCGTCCCGTCCCGTCCCGTCCCGTCCCGTCCCGTCCCGTCCCGTCCCGTCCCGTCCCGTCCCGTCCCGTCCCGTCCCGTCCCGTCCCGTCCCGTCCCGTCCCGTCCCGTCCCGTCCCATCCCAACCCAACCCAACCTGACCTGACCTGACCTGACCTGACCTTTTAAAACCTAGCCCAGCCGAACGTTTTTTTTTTCAGAAAATATTTTTTTATTCAAACATTTTGGTCACATTTCCTGCATGAATGAACGGTCACATCGTCTGAATCACGTTCAGAAACGTGTTTCTATAAATAAATAAATAAAAAGAATTATCGAAATGCCATATTGGGCTTAGGGTGAAAAATAATATTGCTCTGTTGCGATATTGCGGTGTCCTATGTGTAAAATGGTCAAACACAACTATAATACCAAAAGTATTTTGAAATCAACCTCAAAAAGGTGACTTGACATGCTCTTTTTGTTACAAAGCTGTCCCTCCCCTGGCATGCTATTTACGGGCGCACATTGGGCCTGAAGTGTTGTACTCTTGCATCCGTTATTTTTTTTTTTTAAACAAAAATCCTGATCGTGGACAAAATAATACTGGTGGCAGTGTCTTGGAATTCAGTTTTAGAGGCCGGAGTGCCGAGTCAGGTCGTTAAAGCCTGCTTTCGTGTCGAGTGCTGTTGGTAGCAATATCAGGCATAAAATGTAGTGTGGTGTAATGAGCATTGGCCTGCAAAAGAAAAACCTATCAATGCGTGGACTTCAAAATAGAGTGTCGTAAAAATAGAAACTACTGCAATTGAATGCTATCGTATTCCCCGGAATCCAACCGCGGAAGTCAAAATCCTGGCCCGTGGGTCAAAAGAAAGTTTTATTTGGTGCTGAAATCCACTTATAGCTGACCCTATGACCTTATAAATCCGTCACCGGACCCGACCTAAATAAATTGTATACTACAGAAAGTCAAATTGACCATGCTTGCTTGCATATTGACTATGCTTGCATAAAATGTTATGCAAATTTGATAAACGGTTCAGAAGCTGTCCTGAACATTCAGGCATCATAAAATAAATCCTTAGGTTGTCGCAGGCGCATGTGTCATTCCATAGCTCATACTTCATGTCGTTGGAATGCAATTTCGTTACTTTCCCTGAAGCAAAGACGACCAAGTTAAATAATGCGGAGAAGTATGTAATAACTCCTGGAGAATAATGTAACGAAAATCATGCGATCTTTCCCCTTTTGAGCATATACGCCTTTTAAGTCATCGTTTTACTGGATTTTGATGGGAGTGTATGTCAGTTATATTTTGTGTGGGAAAGAGTGAAGCATACCGCTTACTGGATACTGAATCGACATCCTTCCTCCCAAGAATTCACATCGTGATTACAGATTAACGTCAGCACTCGCACCAGTGTCGGGGGGGGGGGGGCGGAATCCGCCCATCCCTCTTGCTTTCCGACGATATATCATACACGGGCGGCTATTGTAATGAAATCGTGTGACGTTGTTGCAAATTGATGAGCGCATTGTATACAAAAAGGATGTTTGGAATCTGTTGGTAAATATCGGAATTGCTTGGGTGCAAAGTCGACCGACCGCCCGACCGACCGCCCGACCGCCCGACCGCCCGACCGACCGCCCGACCGCCCGACCGCCCGACCGCCCGACCGCCCGCCCGACCGCCCGACCGCCCGACCGCCCGACCGACCGACCGACCGCCCGACCGACAGACCGACCGACCGACCGACCGACCGACCGACCGACCGACCGACCGCCCGACCGCCCGACCGCCCAGCGTCCAACGTCACAAAGGTTTCGTGGGCGCGGCATCACGGTGTGATGACCGATCTCGGCCTCATTAACATTTAAGGCATTGACCTAAGGTCATCAAATTTATACTGCATAGAGATCACTACAGCCGAAATCTCCCTCCAAATTTTCCGCTTCTAGCATTAGTAGTTTCTGGGAACTTCGGAGGCTGGATCCCCCCCCCATCTCCAGTTTGCGTTATGTGAGGGGCCCTCCGGCGCGCGAGTTAAGGTAGTCTTTACGTTTCAAACAATATTGTGTTTCTAAGTATCAAAAGTGGGCTCTAAATGATATACCATGGTCGATGCGCCATAAAACTCTAATCACACACACACACACACAAATATCATAAGCATTGTCACTATTACGAATATTGCTATTCGCAAATCTTGTAGTACAATTGTACGTAATGTAATCACCTATGTAAATTATATTATACAATACTAGTAGTGCATAGGCTTGGATATCGCAGGTAGTTATAGATCACATAGATATCATAGGTACCATTGCTCTCAGAGAGCAATGATTGTCTTGTTTCCCAATGCAAGGTTGTCTTGTTTCCCAATGCAATTCCCAATGCATTGTCTTGTTCTGCAAGTAACCAAATTATTTTTTAAATGCATCGGTCTCGTTGCGAATGTCTTCATCATGCTAGTCCTCACGACGTCGTCCATTGAATGAATACCATTTTTTAAACACCGTTGTTGTGTTTGAGCAAGCTGTTCAAGCAGGTTATTGGAAAATCACCGTTGTCATCTTTTTCACCTTGTTGACCTGCTTCAGTCACCTGGCTCATTTTCACGCTCACTCGCTAAGCTTCACTTAATCGCCTGTTTTAATTAAAGAGTTTGTGGAGAAGAATAGTGTTCGAGTAGCTAACATGGCGTTTGTGCACGTTCGTTGGTTCAATACAGCTATATGCATTAGTGGTGCTGCAACGCAGTTAAATCATATAAATAATGCAGCGCACAACGCTCATGTGCTCGTTGTGCGCTGTGCTCGTTGTGCGCTCTCAAGTCTTGTCACGCCGCTGAATCCTACTAGTATCATTTTGATACTAGTCAATCAAGTCAATCAAGGAAACCTTTCCCTTCTTGGTTGGTTGGTGCTCTGGATTTAGTATAGGGCGCAGGGCGGTCCGATTTCTGGGTCGAGTCTCCGCCGCTCGTGTGCTCTTATTTAGTGGCAAACACGGTAGAATGAAGTCCAAGTCTGGCTGCGCTGGATGCACAAGCTGTCTGCTTTATTTTCCAGCAAGTCGGATATCGAGCCCAAGTACTATGCCGACGGCGAGGATGCGTACGCCATGCGGCGCGATCTGGTGGAGTTTGCGCGCCAGAATGACGTCACGCCGGCCAACCCGGAGACGTTCTTCAAGACCTCTTCCGACCGACGGCGACACGATGAGAAAGAATAGCGCTGTGTTGCAGCTGGCAGCTGCGCAATGGGTGACTTCAAATGTGTGATGTGTTCTCCCCTCGACAGGGGCGCGGAAGACTTAGGCGATCTCGCGTGCCGCACATGAAGACGGGAGTATCGCTTGTGTTTTCTTTCCTGTGAATAAAGACCCGTGGTGTACGAGTTGTTACGTAATTTCCTTGCATAAAAGCGTCGCCAGTGTACAGTAGAATCAGAACTTTATTTTTCGGTAACGCACACCAACCGCTTTCTTTGCCCGATTTTGTTTTGTCAATGTCCTAGTATTTTCCAATTTGATGGTGTTTGGTGCATCGGTGCTGTATTGCCCCTCACTCCCCATCATCACACAAGATGATCGTAAGGAGGTGACAGACAAACACTGCTACTTCTCTACCGATCACTCATCCGCTCAAAGCTGGATTGTGCTTGCTTTGTCTGTGACGGCGCCCGTACATCCTTAAAGCTTGTTCTGGATGTAATGTGCCATGCAGCTATGAGGATTGTGACTGGTGCATTCCGGACTTCGCCGCGAGCCTTCCGGCGGACGTCAACGAGCCGCCACTTTACCTGAGGAGACAGATGCTCGGGATGCGCTACGCATGTAAATACGCAGTTTTCCGCAGCACCCAGCTTACCAAGCAGTGTTCTCGCGTCACACCTTGTCATTTTGTTTTTCACACGATGGTGCCCGTGTGTGCCGACCTCTGTGCATTATAATGCGTGATCTTTTTGATGAAAATCAATTCGCAATTTGAATTTCGCAATTTCAAACGCGCCCCACAGGTCTTAACACCCCCGTGGAAACTCTCTCGCTGGAACCGAGGATAGATATCGTATTAGCTGAGTAAAGGGGATGTCCTCCCAGATGGGTTTCGAGCACTTCACGGATGGATCATCATGGGGACGAGTGGTCTAGGGGTAAGATGCTCGTCTCACAATCGAAAGGTTGTTGGTTCGAGTCTCACCTGTCGCTACCCTTCGCCCGCGACCAATCGGCGTGAGAGATTGGCGACGCTACATGACTCAACGGTCGACGTGTCGTAAAACCAATAACCAACCAACGGATGGATCATAGACAGACGTCGGGTTTGGAAGTGCGTTTGTAAGCGACACAACCATTAGATCGCTGACGGTACCGAAACTTGCATCGGTTTACACGTTCGAGCTGGTGGCAATTTATAAAGCGCTGGCTTTCATAGAGGTCGGGGATGAAGAATATCGTGCCATTTTATCACGCTCGTTCAGCAGCCTTCTGACAATTGACGATCAAATTTTGACGAGTTTTAATCACACAGACCCCTTAGTATATGATACCTTCTGCTACCTGACTTTATTTGATTAAGCCGGAAAAATCGTCCACTTTTGCTGGATTTCTAGCCACGTAGGTATCGCAGGCAATGAACAAGTCCTGATAAATGACCAATGCAGTCGAGGCGCCCTAAAGCCCGCAATGAACAAGCCGGCAGTGCTGACAGGCGAGCGGCACAGGCTTCCTTGTGTAGAGCATTCCCAATCACTGCCAGGGTCTACTATCCAGGGATCTTGGCCTTTTTGGCAAGCGAGCTGGGACGAGCTCGTTTCCAATAAATTATGGACAATAAAGCCGTGTCTCGGCCAGTGGCTCTCGTGCTCGCGAAGGACGAGGTGACTCTGTGCCGTCTACGCATAGAACATACTTACGCCACCCATGGCTTCTTACTTAATGGTGAAAATAAGCCAGTGTCCTAGATGTGACGTAGTACTAACAGTTCGTCAGGATCTGATGTCATGCCCGAAGCTCGATTATAGGGCAAATGTACGTATGGCAGATGTACGTACGCAAACGTACGTAAGCAAATGTACGTAAGTGCAGATGTTCGTATGACAATTGTACGTCAGCGCAGATGTATGTATAGCTAATGTACGTAAGCGCAAATGTACGTAAGCGCAAATGTACGCATGCGCAAATGTACGTAAGCGCAAAACTACATAAGCGCAAGTGTACGTATGCGCAAAAGTACGTATGCGCAAATGTACGTATGCACAAATGTACGTATATCTACGCATGCGTACTTTTGCGTTTACGTACATTTGGTTAGGTACATATGTCATACGTACTTTTGTGCATACCTACACTTGCGCTTACGTACATTTGCGCTTACATACATTTTCACTTATGTACATTTGCGCTTACATACATTTTGCACATATGTACATTTGCGCTTACGCACATTTGCGCATATGTACTTTTGCGCTGACGTACTTTTGCGCTTGCGTACATTTGCGCATACGTACATTTGCGTTTACGTACATTTGCGCGTACGTACTTTTGCGCTTACGTACATTTGGGCATACATACATTTGCGCCTACATACATTTGCGCATACGTACATCTGCGCTTACGTACTTTTGTGGTTACGTACATTTACACATACGTACATTTGCGCTCACGTACTTTTGCGCGTTAATACATTTGCGCTTACGTACATTTGCGTTTGCGTACTTTTGCACATACGTACATTTACGCATACGTACATTTGCGCTTATGTACATTTGCGCTTACGTACTTTTGCGCATACGTACATTTGCCATAATTACATTTTATCTTACGTACATTAGCCATACGTACATCTGCGCTTACGTACAATTGCCATATGTACATATGCGGTTACGTACATTTGCTTACGTACATTTGCTTACGTACATTTGCGTGCGTACATCTGCCATACGTACATTTGCGTACGTACATCTGCCATACGTACATTTGCTTTCCGTACATTTGTCCGGTTATCCCGAGGCTCTGCCTTGAGCGTCGATATCATTTCGGGAGTGACCAGGCTCACTCCCTCCTAGGAGTTTTAGGTAATCAATCACAGGTCGTTGAATCCGAAAAAAAAACCTCTTTATCTTCATATATGACGTGTCGCTGACATTTCTGAGGAAAGGTGATGTCATTCTTCAAGAACATAAGCTAAGAGCACTGGAACTTACATCGTCATACCGGAACTACACGCCGATCCACACGGATGGATCAAAAGCTTGCATTGGTGTTTGTAGCGCCTTTGTAACATACCGCAACAAGAACGTTTTCTCTTCCTGCGAATGCATCAGTGTACACATCTGAACTGGTCGCTATCAGCAAAGCCCTGAGTTGTATTGAGGTTGGACATGATGCTCTGCATGTTATACATAGCGACTCGCTTAGTAGCCTATTAGCGCTAAGCGAGTTTTACCCATCGAACCGGTTGTACAGAGCGTCTTATCTAGACTCACGACGCAGAACATGGTAGGTAGAAAGGTGGTATTCTGTTGGCTTCCAAGCCACGTGTGAATCAGCGAGAATGAGGCTGCTGATGCTGCGGCGAAGCGTGCTGCTCAAGGTCCACGCGCACGATGTCTTCCTCTCCCGAACATTAGACGCACCGTTTTGAAGAAATTGCGGGACAACACTCATAATTCCTTATGACTGACTTGTTATGGGCGCTGCATGCCCACTGCAGTGGATACGCCTTAAAACCCCAATAGACAAACTGACAAACCTTCCTGTCTGCTGTGAAATTTTGCTATATCTATCCGGGACGTTAACATCAAGATGCGCCGGGATGGATACGTGCAGTACAGGGGACGTAGTATAACAACGGTTTCAACAATTTACTTGTTATGGGCGCTAAATGACCCTTTAGTTGGCGCGCCCTTACACCCAAATAATCCATCATCACACAGGATGTGCTTCAGGGTAAAGTGGGGTCTTCCTGGAGCCCCAGCAAAAATGACATCAAGACCATCTTGAGCATCATGTCCAAAATATTTGAATGTAGTATTAGTCTAGCCCCCGGCCCCGGGGTTGCACTTACCGCCAGGGGATATTTGAGGATCGGGGGCAGCAGACATGTTTCGAACGCTAGATTAGGTCTGTATATGAGTATGACTATTGTCAGTTAAGTCCTTCCGGAAATAACCTACCCTGAACTCGACGCTCCAATTCACGCGTCCCGCCGTCTTTTGGCTCGCCCCTCCCCTCTAGAAATCGTTCCTCACGCTTGTTATTGCAGACCAGCACTGCTGATCAGTACATGAATTCCACTGGCGTTCGTTTTCACCGGGGAAAATTTCGAAAGGAACGTGAGCCGTCAGTGTCGGACCGCCTTACAGCCGTGTCAGCGCAGTGTTTCCAACACCGACACCAGCTGGCCGGGTATTAACTGACAGGCAACGGATATCACGAGCATAACCAGTAATTCTCACCCAGAGAACATAATGACATTCCAGCTTAACATTACCGGTTCAAATCCGAAGAACAGCGAATGTTTTATTTTAATGTTACCATGTCTGGTGATATAAATCCAGTTTTGGTGCAAGAGTTTCGAGAACTAGATTTAATCAAGTAACTTTCGTCGTGTCTGTTTTAGACAATATGTATCTAATAGAGTGTTCTTAGATGTCGACCGGACGCGCTTTTGTGTCTTACTTACCGTCCGCTAGGTGGCAGGCTGATCCCGCTGATACGCGCGGATGAAAGACACCGACGCGGAGTTTCCGATCAAGGTATGTCTGTTCAAAGTGTCTGTTCCATGCTTTTACTTTGACCTGGGTATTAATACTAACTTTCACAGACAGTGTTGGCATCACCGTGAGTAGCAGTCGGTACTACCTCGAGTGAGTACAGGGGTAATCATCTTTACCTTTCGGCCGACACATACTGCCAAGGTTAGTGATTTGTAAAGAAGTGTACTGTGGGGAACAGTGACGTCACAGGAGTCATGGAAGTGACGTCACGACGTCACAAGTGCCGACAAATTTGCTTCGGAGGATTCTGGTTTCCCGGTTAGGTTAGGTTAGATTAGATTAGATTAGATTAGATTATATTATATTATATTATATTATATTATATTATATTATATTATGCTAAGATACATTTTGTACATAATGCTACGTTATCTTAGTCTAGGTTAAGTGGTAATCTTTACCGACACCCAACTACTGTGACGTCACTTCCCTGACTCCTGTGACGTCACTGTTCCCCACTATACACCTCTTTACAAATCACTAACCTTGGCAGTATGTGTGGGCCGAAAGGTCAAGATTACCGAGTACAGGAAGCAAATTTGTGGTTATCTGACAAACGGGTAATATTCGACGAGTGCTTCATAATAACACAGAGAAAGTGTTCAGACTTAAGAGCCACATGGATCTGGATTATACCGGCAAAGAGAAGATAACATAAGCCTGTACAAAAGGTTACTCCAACACCCCAACCAATACCACATGCTAAATTCCAAAGAAATTCATGAACATTCTACACACCTACCAATATTGGTATTATTGTGCTTTAAGGTGGTAACAGGACAAGTTTGTATGCACATTTGCTTCTATAAAGCAAACAAATGGTTTAGGTTTGGTTAGGCTAGGTTAGTTTGTTTTTAAAGTTGAAAAATATTTTGTTTTTTTTATTCAAAACAATTTTGAGTTATTTTTGTCCATAAATTTGTGTTAAAGGTGTTTTGTTTTCTGTGGAATACCATATTTATGAAGGTGACTAAAATGATGGGACCATTTATTTTCTGTGCAAATGCTTACTTTTCAGGTTGTGAACAATATAATGCCAAAAAGGGGCTTTGAGTTAGGTAACATAGCATAAAAAGAAATGTTTTTAAAATATATAATAAAGATGCAACATAACCTTACCTAACCTAGCTCAACCTACCTTTGGAGAAAAATAAATTTATTAGAAAAATGTGAAGCAATTTATTTTCTGAAAATTCTCAAAATTAAAAAAGAAACTAACCCAGCCTAACCTAACCTAACCTAACCTAAGCTTCTTTTGACAGAAAAAAATCCAATTTTGTAAACAAAAATTTTGTAAACAGAAATTGGAAACTTAAGTAATATTGTGCTTGAAAGTGGAAACAAGAAAAGTTTTTACATGCATTTGCATTTTCCTCCATAAAGCAAACAAGTGGGTTAGGTTAGGTTAGTTTAGGTTTTTTAAGTTGGAAATTTTTTCTCTCAAATTTTTCCTCCATATTTTGTATTCATTTGCACAGAAAATAATTGGTCTGATCATCTTAGGGTGACTAAGATGATCAGACCAATTATTTTCTGTGCAAATTCATAAACATGGTATTCTGAAGAAAAATTCCTAAAAATCAAAAAGCACCTTTTAGGACAATAATACCATTTTTTCTTCAAAAGCAGCTTATGTTAGGGTAGGTTAGGTGGGGTTGGGTGTTTAAAATTCTGAAAATTGTCCGAAAATAATTTTCTTTACATTTTTTTATTTATTTTTCAGGATGTTTTTTTTCCTCAAAAGGGAGGTTAAGCTAGATTAGGTTACATTATGTTGTATTTTTATTTTGTTTTTTTAATATTTCTTTTTATGCTATGTTACCTAACTCAAAGCCTCTTTTGGTGTTATTCTGCTCACAACCCGAAAAGCAAGCATTTGTGCACAAAATGAGTGGTTCCATCATCTTAGGTCACATTGACAAACATTGTATTGGAATGATAAACTGCAATAATTCATGAAACACCTTAAAGCACAAATTTATCCCAATATCTATCAGTATTATTGTAGTTTAAGGTAGGTACCTAGGTACCTATCTACCAGACAACCTTTACACACATTTCACCTCTATGCAGCAAACAATGGGGTTGGGTTTGGTTAGATTACGCTAGGATTTTGTGTTCAGTTGGAAAATCTTATGTACAAATTCTTAAATTTGCAGTTTAGGGTGCCTTATCATGGTTTTCTTAAGCTGCAATAACACAAAGAACTTGGGAGTTTTTATGAAGGTGTCAATTTTTTCTTCAAAAACGGATCAGGCTAGGTTAGGTTTTTATTTCAATTTTTGTTAAGAGAAAATAAATTTGTCAATTTCAATTTTTATAAGAATGTCTTCTTGCATGGAAGGTTAGGCTAGGCTATGTTACTTTTTTATTTTGCACATTATCTTTATGCTATACTACCCAAGTCTAAGCCCATTTTTAGTGTTATTTTGCCTCCAAACAGAAAAGTATGCATTTAGACATAAAGACATAAAGACATAAAAGATCAGTGCAACTATGAGCCACAAGGGCCCTTCTTGGTTGCACTTGGTACACTGAACCAGTTGTCCACAAAATCTGTCAATCAACCCACCCTGGAATACAGAAAAACAAGCCCCCTATTCTTATAATGATTGACTATGCCGTTTTTAAAGATGTTCAGTGTGTTGCTACTGACAATTGTTCCTGGAAGCTGGTTCCAGTGTTCTACTACCCTGTTGGTGAAGAAAGACTGTCTTAACCTTGTCCTGCTGTGATTAACTTTAATTTTGAATTGATGACCTCTAATTGCATAATTTCTGTTAAATTCAAACATTTCCCTTAGATATCCCTGCTCCTGACCATGAACAAATTTAAAAACCTCGATGAGATCTCCTCTCAGCCTTCCATATCTAAGTGAAAACATATTCAATTTCTTCAATCTTTCCTCATATGCATTTGCAGAGCAAATGAGTGGTTGCATCATTTTGACCACATTCATAAACATTGCATTGGAAGAAGAAATTCCAAGAATTCACAAATTAGCTTAAACTGCAAATTTACCTATGTATCTACTTGCCTATCTAGCCCTTCTCACTTGACCCTGCATAACATGCATGTGGATTGAGTGCCTCATCAATAACTTCATCCATGTCTGCTGAAAGAGGTCTGCACCATGTACACCTACTAACAAACATCTCCCATCCACCACTAATCAGAACTCAAAAACAAGATTATCCAACCAAGAAAAAATTGCCCACCCTATTTTTAAACACATTCAATGAGAGACTCCACAGCATCAGCAGGTAACATGCTCAATTAATCACCACCCTTTGGCTCAAAACCTGATGGCACTTAGCTGTCCTACACCTTGACTTGTCCAACCTGAGTTGATTACCCCTATGTGATACTATAAATAGAAGAGCATCATTCAAATTGCCATTATCTAACCCTTGAATGATTTTATGAGGGGTCCGCGGTAGCTCAGTTGGTAGAGCGTCGGACTCTTGGTCGCAAGATTGTGGGTTTGAATCTCACAACCGATGGGATTTACTGAGTCCACCAGCGACCAATCGGTGTGAGAGGTTGGCGACGCTATGACCTAGCTGTTGAATGCGTCGTAAAAGAACCCAAGGTTCTTCTTCTTCTTGAATGATTTTGTGCCTGTTCCTTGCTGATGTACATTGTTTTTTTTCTGCTTTAAGATTACTAAAAACTAACACAACTAAGTCTCTTTCCTCTTCAATGGCATCCAGTTTCCTACCTCATATTGTATATCAGAATGCCTTGCCTCTAGACCCCAGATGCATAACCCTACACATTCATAATTGATATACATCTGCTTTTGATCAGTGCACTTTTTAAATCCTCCAAGTCTAGTTGAATGTTACTAGATTTATGACTATTGTTAGCTACTCCCACCAGTATGATGTCATCAGAAAATTTGGGTATTGTTGCATTTTAAGTTATCCACAAGACAGGTTTCACACACATTTTATCTTCATGAAGCATGCCCACGCTGTTCGGACCCGCTTACCGTGTATCATGTTTTAGTAGATTGTGTACTGCTGGACCCTCTCCGACGCCAGATTTTAGGACGGGTAAACATTGACACTTTACGAATGCTACTAAGCAATGACTCTGGGGTTGTATCGTCTGGAAACATTTTTACTTTCATTCAACAAGCACGTTTTGAAGTTATATATCGCCGCCCCTGAAGACTATTCACTACTGACTACTATGGGAGCATAGTAGATTAACTATAAACGCAGTTATGGGCGCAAAATGACCATTGCAGTCGACGCGCCCCTAAGCACCAATTCATCATCATATCTTCATGAAGCAAATAATGCCATTAGGTTCGGTTTGGTTATGTTAGGTTAGACTAGGCTTTTCTTTTAAGCTTTTTTATGTATAAATTTGTCATGTACAATTTGTTGTTTTTTTGTTTTTTTTAAACAGGTTAGGGTTGGTTAGGCTAGGTATTTTAACTTCAAAATTTGTGACCAAAAATGCAGGGAAATTTTCAATTTCTAAAAAAAATGTTTGTATCATTCAATGGAAGCGTATGCTAGCTTAGATGAGGTTATGCTGCATTCTTCTTTCTTTTGAACATTATTTTATGCTATATTACCCAACTCCAAACCTATTTTTGGTGTTATTTTGCATGTCAAATAAAAATTATGCATTTGCAGAGAATATGAGTGGTCACATCATGTTAACCACATTCATCAGCATTGCATTGGAAAAATATATACCAAGAATTCAAAAATTACCTTCAAGTGCAAATTCCCAAAATTTGAACACCCTAGGCATTCCTCATCCCTACATCAATGATGTTCACAAAGGTTATAGAAAGACGTATACCTACAACAGATGCCTGTGACACTCCACCCAGAACATAATTCCATTCAGATTTACATCCATTTAACCAACCCCATCTTAGGAGGGTCATTTTACCCCCCCCCCCCCCCTAAGATTCCACTATCCGCGGAAAACCGTGAGTAGTTTTTAAAATGGCAAGTGACAACGAGCCAAAGTTTGGCATACCTTTTCAAACATCAATTTGGCATGCTGTGAAAATTTTCAGGTCAGGTCATCAATGAGTTAGTCAAGATCAAGTGAGGTCACCTCCAAAAATGTTCAACCAGCAGTCACTCTTTAATGCATAAAGATATTTGAATGAAACTTTTGGTGCTCAATAGGGATACAACAAAATGAACCAGAATAATTTTTGTTTCTTTTTCATTGTTGATGACTTATTAGTGTTGCATATTTGCCCATAAGGGCTGAACCTAAGATTATGGTTAAAGTATTCACTTGTATGAAGGTAAGCTGACTTACAACATATCCTGTACAACATATCCTGTGCAACATATCCTGTATGTACAACATATCATGTAACAACATATCCTGGTCCGCTCTACCCATTAGAAGAATAAAAATTGAAGAAAATTGAAAACTATTTATTTTTAATTCCCAAAATTAAAAAGTTTGATTTTTATGTGGGCAAGCATTTAAGGCCATGGTCAGTTTCTACTTCCTTTTCTGATTCCAAATAACTGTTGTGCTTGAAGTCTCCCCCAAAATGAACTCTCCAGGGCCAAAAACACGATGTCAGTTGTGGTCCCATAGACCCCCTAGTGACGTCACTTTTGGGGGTGAGTAAACTTTGGTGGTGGTTACGGGCCCTCCTCGTCCAGAGCTTTCCGATGACACCACTTTCATTTTTGTGTGCAATACAGTTTAGAGAGTGGGGGGGGGGCATACAAGGACCACCAAGATAAAGTGTGTGGATCTGACCAGAAAGACGGCGCCAGTTAACACTACCCTTTGTTTCTGCCCCCTCAGCCTTGCTTCAATCCAACCTAGAACTTTTCCATCAATCCCATGCTGCTCTAGTTGATGTTTTAGATGCTGGTGTGAAATTTTATCCTCAGTACACAATATCTATCCTTTTTTTATTAGCCACTTCTTTAGTTATGTAGTCATAAAGTCATAAGTTGTTCAGACTTAATAAGAGCCACAAGTGCCCATCCAGGTTAAGTCTATAAATGGAAGATATCGTAACCCTAGCAAAAAGTCACTTGAGTTATTTACTTAAGTTATCTTCAGTGAAAATTGCCTGCTCAGGGACTCTATTGTATCACAGTCCTCAACCACAATGTCATCATCACCTCCAGTTGCCGCACACTACATTTTTTAATTGAAATTTGTAGACACAAAGAACATCTGCATTTCCTGTTGAACAGTTATGAGCTAATTTAATTTCAACCAGCCTTTTGATGCTCTCATGCACCTATAATTGTTTGTAGCTAGTCTGTATGCCACCAGCTTAGCCTCAGAGCTAAGGTAAGATAGTTTCTTAAGTTGCTGCTTCTTTGACCCCAGCAGATGTTTTGCTTCCCTTGTCAGCCATGAGGGTCATCTAGTCTTGTTCATTCTGATTTGCCTGTTGGGAATGAACCTATCCTGATCTTGAAACAATTTTCCTTTTAGAACTTAGCACATTTGATATTTGTTTGTTTATTGGGTGGTTCTCGACGCGCTTTATGCACGATCACGGCTAATGGCGCCGCCCACACTGTTTCGCGGTGGGCCGCGGGATTGGGAATGTTCCGAGCGGTTTGAGCGTTGAACCCGGGACCGGTGGTACCCAGAGCTCAACACCTTAACCACTGGGCCATCCTCGCCCCTAACACATTCGGTATGGATATAGAACTGACAATGACTGTTCCTACTGAATTTCACCCAAAAGGATTCTGATCCTATCATGATTCCTGTATGCAAAATTTGGAATCAGTGTCCTACTGTTACCTACACTTCCAGCACATAATGAAAAGTGTATAATCTGATGATCACTATCTTCTAAGGTATCTCCTATGTTTACGTTATGTGGAAAGAAGTTTTCTCATTTGTAGTTATGAGATTTAACATTTCGTTTCCCTTGTAGGTTTTTAAAGGAATTTTTCCCCACAAAGCAAGACATGGAAGGCCTTCCTGATTTGGTTAGACTTTGTGTGTCACTGAACCATGCCATTTTGAAGTCACTCAATAATGGAGTCCTACCATGTACTCTCCTACTTATCTCTTCCTGCATCAGCTTGTCAGTTTTTTCACCCTCACCCTGATCCGGCGACCTAAGCTATGCCCAAACCGTTAACCTTTTTCTATTCCTCAGGATCAGATCTAACCACAAATATCTTCCCCTCTTGCTACAAACACTATTATCCATTGTGCTTTATTGAGGTTTGAGACAAAGCATTCCATGTGATTGTAACAGACTCGTTCAGTACCCTTACAGCCCTTCAGTCTTTTCACCCATCAAACTAATTTATTGAGGTGATCCTTACTCATCTAACAGTTTTGGATAGGGTTAGTAAGATAATTGTCCTATGTTGGGTTCCGAGCCATACCGGTACCACGGGAAATGAGCTGGCTGATTTTTTATCCAAGGAAAGTTGTTAAAAGCTGGAATTATCAGGTGCTCAAGAAGCTCAGATCTGTACAGAAAATTGTGACACGTGGCCGCTGTTGCTGAAAAGGTGTATGAAAGAAGGTGATTTGTGTTGGGGGGGACGAGTGGTCTAGGGGTAAGATGCTCGTCTCACAATCGAAAGGTTGTGGGTTCGAGTCTCACCTGTCGCTACTCTTCGCCCGCGACCAATCGGCGTGAGAGATTGGCGACGCTACATGACTCAACGGTCGACGTGTCGTAAAACCAATAACCAACCAGAGGGTGATTTGGCATGCTTGCAAATATTGTATGTGTTGTGCTCTGTTAACGAATTGGCGTTTGGACGCGGAAAGTGTTTAGTGTCCATACACTACTTACATATTTGGGGAAGGGAGGCGAGGCTACGTTTGGACGCGGAAAGTGTTTAGTGTCCATACACTACTTACATATTTGGGGAAGGGAGGCGAGGCTACGTTTGGACGCGGAAAGTGTTTAGTGTCCATACACTACTTACATATTTGGGGAAGGGAGGCGAGGCTACGTTTGGACGCGGAAAGTGTTTAGTGTCCATACACTACTTACATATTTGGGGAAGGGAGGCGAGGCTACGTTTGGACGCGGAAAGTGTTTAGTGTCCATACACTACTTACATGTTTGGGGAAGGGAGGCGAGGCTACGTTTGGACGCGGAAAGTGTTTAGTGTCCATACACTACTTACATATTTGGGGAAGGGAGGCGAGGCTACGTTTGGACGCGGAAAGTGTTTAGTGTCCATACACTACTTACATATTTGGGGAAGGGAGGCGAGGCTACGTTTGGACGCGGAAAGTGTTTAGTGTCCATACACTACTTACATGTTTGGGGAAGGGAGGCGAGGCTACGTTTGGACGCGGAAAGTGTTTAGTGTCCATACACTACTTACATATTTGGGGAAGGGAGGCGAGGCTACGTTTGGACGCGGAAAGTGTTTAGTGTCCATACACTACTTACATATTTGGGGAAGGGAGGCGAGGCTACGTTTGGACGCGGAAAGTGTTTAGTGTCCATACACTACTTACATATTTGGGGAAGGGAGGCGAGGCTACGTTTGGACGCGGAAAGTGTTTAGTGTCCATACACTACTTACATATTTGGGGAAGGGAGGCGAGGCTACGTTTGGACGCGGAAAGTGTTTAGTGTCCATACACTACTTACATGTTTGGGGAAGGGAGGCGAGGCTACGTTTGGACGCGGAAAGTGTTTAGTGTCCATACACTACTTACATATTTGGGGAAGGGAGGCGAGGCTACGTTTGGACGCGGAAAGTGTTTAGTGTCCATACACTACTTACATATTTGGGGAAGGGAGGCGAGGCTACGCTGTCCCCGATGTGATGCACTATGACAGTTGGACACGTCGATATTTCATTAGATTAGTGAGGTGCGCTCACGCTCCAATCATCGATTAGGATGGGCATGTCGGGCTGCTTGCCAACTACATGGATGTGTCGTTTGTCCATGGATGTGTCATGGGTCTGTGACCTCATACAAGTGAATGGTCTTGGATGGCCTAAGATCGCCTCTTTTTACGCTTTGGAGTAGCACAGAGTATTTTTGAGCCCTGAATAAAACCACATTAGCATCTATTTTTACCCATAGAAGTGAAAACTGCCATTCTTAGCGCATTTTTAAGATCTCGAAGTTGGAGGTCACCAATTTGACCTGGCCCGGTAGCTTCAAAATGGGCCTAAGCATAGCACTTCGTGCTCGTTGCTACTATTGAAGCACAAAGGTATATTAAAGTACTAATTTGTTCTGACATGTTATACATATGTTAAAAATTGATATTTAGACTGAAGATTCGCCTTTTATACCCACATTTGGCCTTTCACCTGACCCCCCACGAGGTCAACCAATGATTTCATTGGTTCATACCCTATGTAAATTGTGAGGTCAGGTGGCGAGCTTTGTGCTGGCTTTTGCTTCGCTTCTCTAGGATGCATAGTTTGAAGTCGTCAGCTAAAGCGAAGGACGGAGATTTCAACTACACATGCAATGTGTAACACCAAATAAGCATGCTTTCAAGAATGGCAAGAATCATCCACTACATCGAGTACAGGTGGTCGATATCGATTTTTTTTCGATCTGAAAACTATTACACCTGTCTATTGACATCTCAATGTACTATGAACTTCACAATCCTAAGTGCTTCTAGGAAAAATGTCTTTTAACAATCACAATGCCGCTGATGTTTGTGGATACATATCAGGTATTTTAGTGGTATGTATATGCCCTTAACATGTTCATGTGATGATATCTGTATTTTTTTTAGCAAAACAGTTAAGTTGGGCTAGGGAGCAGTGTACCCGATCTGAAAAGTTATCATGCAGTTGTTTACATGTCAGTACCAATTTGCCATGAGTGCATGAGTAAGTAAGCAGGCCATTCTACTAGTTGCTCAGCCTTTACATTTTGGGACGTTCCAGCCTGAAAGATGACATCCGGCTTCTACAGCTACGCCAAACTCGTCAAGAACAGCACTGAGTATGCGCGGCGAATGAACCGTCTCAGTGCCCGCATATTCGGCGAGGTGGCTCGACCGACTTCCCAGCAGTCCTTCAAGGTCGGTCTTTGGTACCACTGGTATCCTTTGTGCCAGGAGTACTAGTTACATCACTGTTGAAGATCTGTACTTCAGCGATGTTTTGAAGTGTCTGTTAATGTCGATTGATGTCATCTGAGGTTGCCACCTCCACGTAGTTTAGGGGGCAGAGGGGAAATTGTGTCGCCCAATCCATGAACTTGGCAGACCCTATCCATTATGTGAAGTATGCAATGTATGGAAATGGGAGACTTCTGTAGGGCCCATTTCAAGCAGGTGCAAACCGACTCCCTGCAATGTAAGCTTGCTCAAAATTAGATGGTCACATATGTCAGAGTGAATCTGACCGGAATTGGCTGATAATGAGCCATCTGCTACATATTGCTGGTGATGAAGCAGACAAACAGCGTCCTGTTTTCCCAAGGGCCCAGGAATGTATTCAAAATGCAAAATAAGCTGCAGTGTGCAGCAAGGGCACTCTCTCCAACAGCGTGGTCTTCGTTTGAAAATATTTTTCATCAGAGCGTCTGTGGTTGATAACTGCATGGTACGAACATAAATATGCACGCTTCACGTGCCCAAAGCGCACTCGGCCTGTCTGCCTACTAAAATAATCCGGCTACCAGTGAGTCACATCTACTAAATACTGATCACCATATTTACCATTTGCTACGTTGATGAGCGTCCAAAAGATGGAGAGGATGTGATGCATCTGTTAGTTTGTATGTGTTTATACCCATCCCAACTAAATGGGAGTGGCAAAGTTGTGCTATCACCGCTGTATCTTCACCCAAAACTTTGCTCTTCATTTAGGAAATAACTATTTTTGTGCTGATATAAAATATAGCTATGAAACTCATGTAGTCGCACATTGTTCAGTTTCCTGCTTTTTATGGACACAACAGGGCCAGGTAGACGGCTACGCACTGTGTGAATCTTGACTCCATTCTGAACGGCATTTTGATAGCACCGTGAGTTATGGGCGCAAAATGGCCTCAGTAGTCGAGGCGCCCTAAAACCCAAATAACTAACTAACTAACCTGCTTTTTCATGGTCATTGAATGACGGGCTGCCAATAACTGGCTGACACTGGGCCACGTCAGCCCACATGTCAGCCCACATGTCAGCCCACATGTCAGTGCCCCAAGGATAGTTCACAATAATTGCAATGTGTGATACTCTACTAATATCTGGCACAGAACATTGCGCAATCATTTTCTTCTGCAAGTTCAGGCGACCATCATATAGTAGTAACAGGCTGGGTCTCAAACAAGTTTCTGAGAAGTAACAGGGCAGGTTATGTGCTTAAGCAGTCCTGATGCCATTCATTCTGGTGTTAAAAGGTGCAAATGTATAATTAGCCAATACGCACAACCACACACTTTGGTGCAAATGATTCACACACTGAGGAGTTGAACGTTCTGTATCTTGGTGGGTTAATATACAAACATGGTGCTATATATCTTGTTCAAGCCCCTCGATATGTTAAACGAGGTCAGCTATTCCCCCCACCCCCCACCCAAAAAAACGATCATTTTCTCATGCCGGAACCTTTCCGATGGGTGTTGACGTCACGCCGAGCGAATGCGGATGACATCACTTCGTGACATATTGGGCGGCAGCTCGCGCATTGTACTGCTTTCAGCTTGTACAGACTGGATGGGAAGATATGTCAAACTCCTAGGCCCAATATATGTTAGCGGTATAATATCCATCCTCAAAAATGTGGTACCAGAGGCGCTTCCCAGGGAGCCCCCCATGTATTTTTGGTTCCTTAGGAACCAAAAACACACTAGATCAAACAATACAATGAGATTTTCGCCATGCAAAACCAGAAATTTTCGGCGCGCGAAACACACCGAAAACGGTTCTCTGTTCCGTTATTATATTTTTTTGAGGGGTCGCCCCCTTAAGAATATCCCGGCTGCACCAGTGAATTGTACCACACATTAAATTCCAGTTATGGGCATAGCTGGAGTTACTTATGTCTTCCTGATCTCTGGGCCCCCATCATCCTTGCCTTGGTCCTACAAATCTCTCTTAACATGGGGCTCTATGGGGTGGGACTATGTGCGGAAAAGTTAAAAATTATTAGTGGGGCCCAATGCGTGGAGGCAATTAGTGTTGCCAATTTGGTTGGCAGGGCCCATCCCATAGGGTCCCATGTTAAGAAAGCAAGGAGTCGATGGGGACACGGAAAATATGGGCAAGACAAAGAAGATGGCCCAGGCCCCAAAGTATAGGAAACTCGACCCCTGTGTGGGCTCCACGAACCAAATTAGCAGCACTCATTGCTTCCATGCATTGGGCCCTACCAATAATCTTCAAATTTCCTCACCAATCAGTATGGGGTATTATGGCAGGGAATTTTCCATTGGCATAAAAAATGGTACACTCCGATAAACACGTGGCAAGGAATTATACGCTCTGGGCCCGGGCTTAGGCCCGAAAAAGTAAAGGTCCAGCTCGGGTTGCACATGCGCTGGCGTCAGCAAAACAAACAATCCGGTTTAGAGTGGATCAAGGTACGATACAAAGGCAGCCGCTTCCGTCTGTCAGCACCATATCATGTACACCACCCATCTGCAGTGCGGCAGTGGAAGCAGCACGTTCACGATGGTGATGCCGCTGTCCTCGTAGACGTAACTCCTGTCGATATTCCAGGTTGTGCAGCTGCTGTCCGAGAAGCCAAAATACAAAGACACAGAACTGGTAGACTACTATCCTCGGTTCAAGGAGACCTACTACTTGATGATACGGCTCCGCGAGTTCGGTCTCTTTAGGAACGAGCACGAGGACTTCAACGAAGAGATGAAGCGGCTGCGAAAGCTCAGAGGGAAAGGTCCGCCTCCAAAGGGAGAGGGAAAACGAGCCAAGAAGTAATTATTGGAAGTGGTCAGATGATGTGTTTGATGAATACGTGTGGAGTGCTGTGCCCGCTTGCATGACTGGTGATGTTTGTATCCAATGAGATGCCTTTTAGTGTATAATGTCCATGATACATATATGTATGTACAATAAGAGTGCCGTCTCTGCTATGAACAAAACCGTTGTATGCGTGCTTAGCGATCTGCATTAAGCACCAGCCGGTTGTTTTTCTTGTGCATAATACGCGGAACCTTTATCGTAAGCCTAGTCCATGGTCAGTACTCAATGGTTTCTGGAAATTGTGTCCTTGCGTGCGTGCGTGCATCCCGTTTCAACGCATGCTGCGCCAAGACGGTTTGACCAAGTCCGGCCGATATTTCACACTTTTTGTGTTGGCTCAGCAGACTGATTGTCGTCCTGTTTTCGGGTCAAACTGGTCACGTGCCGTCGAGCGGGGTCAAGTTAAAATCAGTTTGCCCTGGTCACAGCTTATTGCTCATGGCGTACGAACCTGAGATTTAGGTAAAGAAGAAAGAAAAAACATGAGGTTTCACCCCGTCTGCAGAAAAATCAGCTACAGTCACATATAGTCTCCCTCCCACACCCACGACTTTACCTGGCATCGGCAGCATAGCTATCGAGTAAATAAAAAGTAGGTTCTTAAGGAGTCCATTTGGATTAGAGAGTGGCTTCAGTGCACATATCACTGACATAAAGTGATGTACGTCAACTTCTACCGTGCTCTAGCAGGCACAAATTGTGCCTGAGAGGAAACACTTGCTACTTTGCAACCCATCCCTGAATATAGCAACATTATCGGGGCGTCGGTAGCACAGCGGATGACAATCACTCGTCTCTCCCGGTTACCCGTTATTTTCGCCGTAAGACTGGTTACCAGTACATCTTTTCGTTCTTTTTAAGGAAATTGTGTTCGAATTCTTGTTGGGGTACCTTTAAAGACCAGGGCCCTATCGCTAGGTCCCTGTTGCGTGAACCCTGGCCTTACCACTTGACCCATGAATTCCAATTCAAAGGCAGAATTTTGACGGAGAGTTTAACGTGCAACTGACTCTCCCAGCTGGTGACTGAGTGCGAGCACGTGAAGCGACCGATGCAAGCCAGCGCTCTAACCAACAGCTACCTGGGCGACAACCCTTGGCCATGTTCGGCGTTGGGCCATCGTTTGGCTCCAAGTACAGCCAGCGTGCGCCAGCTTTCTTGCCCGGACTCACCATGCGCCAAAGACTCGTAGTTTTAGCAAGCAAGATATTACATTTGACGAAAGAGGGGTCAGGGGAGGTGGTAGTCATCTGACAGGGCGGTACACAGGTGCGTCCATGGGTACTGCAGGCGCAGGATTAACCACATTCGGTCCACACTGTCATCGATAGGCATGGTGCAGTCGATAACAAGAGGAGGAATATCGGCGAGGCACAGCCGAGCAGGCGCCTAAGGATTGTTCACATCGATGCATGCGGCCGCTACTCGTGTCAGCGCACTTGTTCGGCAAGGGAAGTGCACCTATCCATGGCGTACCTAGGATTTACATCGGTGGCAAGTGGATTTGGAGGAGTCTCACCTACCCCCATTTTTCAAAAAGTCGCCGGATTTCAACCACTTTTTCGGAGGGGGCATTTTTTAAATGAAAATAATTATTTAATTTTGATTGATGATGGAAATGATTATTTAATTTCCCTGGGAAGGGGCCGAATCTACCACCATCATTTTTAAGTCAGCGGATTCCACACCTCCCCTGCTCAAGGTTTATTTTCTGGTATCCGTTATTAAGCAGGGACACAAAAAGATCAGTCCGGACTCTGCACCATTGTGTAGGACCGCAAATTTTTTTTTTCGGTACGTTGCCGGGGACGAGTAGTCTAGGGGTAAGATGCTCGTCTCACAATCGAAAGGTTGTGGGTTCGAGTCTCACCTGTCGCTACTCTTCGCCCGCGACCAATCGGCGTGAGAGATTGACGACGCTACATGACTCAACGGTCGACGTGTCGTAAAACCAATAACCAACCAATCGGTACGTTGCCGGTTGTGGCGCCTCTGGTGCCAGTTTGGAGGACCCGGAGTGATTTTTCGGGCACGGATTGATTCTTCCGCGTCTCAGCATAATCTGTTTCGGTGCCCTGACTTTTTTTCGGGGCTCCGACGCGATTTGATGGGGGGGAAGCGTGATATTTCCATGCTCGGCGCAGTTTTAACGAACATCAGCGCGGTTCTTTAGGTCCCACCACCTTCATGAGGAAGAAAGTTGTCCCTTTTCCCTTTTGTCATTGTGGCCCCGATGTGATTTGAGGGCCTTGGTGGGCTTCAAGGGCTTCCGGTATGTTTTTAGGGCTCCCGGTGTTTATTTCGAAGCGAGGTGCATATTTTAACGCCCCGTGTTTTTTTGCGGGACACGGTGTGTTGGATGACCGTGGTACACTTTGGGCTTCCGGTGTGCTTTTATAGGGCCATGTTGTTTGTTTTTGCCCCGATGGTAATTTTTGGTGCTCCTGACGCAATTTTTTGTGACCCGACGGAAATGTTAGCCCCTCCCCGTGCGATATTTCGTAGTTTCAATGCGATTTGTCTGGTCCCTGCTGTGCTTATGTGGGATCCCCGATGCGAATTGGTAAGTGACCCGACGGGAATTTGTGTGGCCCCGGTGCGATTTTGTTGGGCCCCAGCGCAAGTTTTCGGGGCCTTGCTGTTTATCTTACACTAACCTAGCATAGTGTGTGAAATAATCTCCACCACTCACAAAAAGAGAAGCGCTGGAATGTCCATAAACCGGCATCCCATCCGTGACGAAACAAAATCCTGGAAAAGACGCTAAATCGGCACTGCCACCACTACATTGATACGGGGCGGGGATGGCCGAGTGGTTAAGGTGTTGAGCTCTGGATACAAGGGTTCCGGGTTCAACACTCGCACCGCTCGAGACATTTCCCAATCCCGTGGCCCACTACTAAAGTGTGGGTGGCGCCATTAGCCGTGATCGTGCATAAAGTGCGTCGTGAACCACCCAATAAACAAACACTACATCGGTACAAATACCCGGCGACGCCCCCTCGAAGTCCGTTAAAAACCCTCGAAGTGCCCCTGGACCGCGACGGCTCCAAGGTGTGGTCGAAGGGGGCGAAGACATGTCTGGTGATACCGAAGACTTGGTCCCCAATTAGCACCTCAATCACCTTTGCCCCCGCCTCTCGAGATAAATTCCAGTCGATTTCACTGAATTTACACCTCTACCCTTTGCCCCGGTGCACACGGGTGGCGTCTGTCGCGGTGAACCGGTAAGCTGGATACATTACCGACATCAGGAAATCTGAATAAGGTTTATCGCAAGGCATATCATGAAACCATTCCAACTCAGCCCATGTCATTATATGTGTTCGTTTGTTCTCTCCGAAGTCAGCAAAGGATCAAAACAAGTTTGGCGGGACCCTCGCCCTAACCACTTGCATTCAAGCTATGCATCTAACCATGGCTGGAGGTGACGGGTGGGTGGGAGTTGGGCGGATTCCGAAACTCTCCGACTTAGGTAGCCTGCTGTTAATTTTCCATTTATCCGTGTTCAATGTGACAATTTTCGGACCTAGACTGCCTCCTTTCCCCTGGTTTGTTGAGATCCAAGCTTTGCACCCAGCGCTGAAACGATCAATTGCAGTGCCGGTCCCTCTGTGCGAGCTTGCCTCGGTTGTTTATTTAGATTAAGATTCGCTTCGACTGCATCTGTCACGCGGTGGCCCATGAATTTGTCTCAACCCAACCAGACCTGCATTTATTTGTGGCCGCAGCAGCAGTACTCGAGCGTCGGTCTGGCATGCTACACAGCTTGGTAGGGGCTTCACTTGGCCACAGCAGCAGTATTCGAGTGTCGGTCTGGAAGGCTGTAAAGCTTGGAAGAGGTGCTTCACTTGGCCGAAGCAACCGCAGAATCTATCTGCCCGTCTCTTCCTAGAGTCCCAGTTTGCATCTAATGGCGTTGATGGAAATATCCCACCATCAGCTACAGCCTACGCTTAACGATCCTTTTTTGTTGTTGTTGTGTATTCCGGTAAACGAGTACAAAAGGTCATGCGTATTAGACTCCCAAAAGTCGACTCAGTACATGCCACGATTTTCGCCGCTCGACGTCACACATTCAAACGCGACTACGATAGTAAAGTATACGCCTCAGTTCGTTTTGACGTTCGACACAAAGCAGGAACCCGACCACAGCACGGTCGACATTGAGCGACACGGCCCGCGATCAACCATCTACAGAACGTGGCACGGGCACACATCCGCCGCGGTCCGGACCGCACGGCCACATCCGCCACGGTCCGGACCGCACGGCCACACATCCGCCAATGTCCGGACCGCACGGCCACATCCGCCAAGGTCCGGACCGCACGGCCACACATCCGCCAATGTCCGGACCGCACGGCCGCACATCCGCCAAGGTCCGGACCGCACGGCCACACATCCGCCAAGGTCCGGACCGCAGGGCTGCACTGCCGTGATCCGTATCCACACATCCGCCGCGGTCCGCACTGCAGGGCCGTACTGCCGTGATCCGGATCCACACGCAATACACACAAGCTTGACCGGTGACCAGTATTTGGTGATGTCATCGGCCTCGACACTGGCCGCGGTCGCCGGACATTTCCCGACATTCTCCTAGCGGTGCAAGGCGAATGGTGTCACGGTAAATCACCAGGAGGTTGCGCGTCAGTGTCGATTTGGCGCGAGATAAGACTATGTTAGCCCAGTGCCGCTGCAGCTCCACACAAACTGTCTGTCCGGTCACAACACGCACAACACGACCGGCACGCAGCATCCGCAGCGACGTGCGCCAGATCGGTGAGGCAGCGCTCGCCAGCACGTGGTCAAAGCTCCAAGCCAAGCCAAAGCTCGGCACCGGCCGACCACTCACGCACACGTCCACAGCTGCACACCACACTCACGCTACATGTGTCCGCGACACGCCGAGCGTCACACTCGTGACGCCGGCATCGTGCCACCCGCAATACGGGCGGCCGACAACAGTGGCTCGTGTGAACAGCCGCCCAACTAAGCCGAAACAACGAGCAACATACCGGCAAAAAGGCCAACTTAGCAAGCTTTCAAGTATCGATGTGTAAACGATTCGAAGCTACTAGACAAAGGCCGGTGTGGGATGGGCATACGCGCGCCTCATAACAGCTAAAATTGGTACTGAAGGCCACAGACTACCTCCGAGTGAACAGACATGTCCAGCGGCTTAGCACAGGCGAGCGCAGCAGCTTCCTTGCCGTTCCCATAAGGCATGGTAAGAAGGAAGCGAAAACGACTCGTACAAACTCAACGCAAAAAGAAATGTGCAAAATAGATCCACATGCCGCTCGGTGCGGCCTACAGACGCCCTGAAAGCGTTGGGCCCGCGCGCTCAGCACCTGCCCAGGGCGCCGTTGCCGCGTGCGGTCCCAGAGTCGCCAGGTAGGCGCGAGTGTGCGCGTGTTGCGCCAGTGGCGGCATCACGCCGTGGTCAGCGTCAGTCGGTTGCAATGGCCGGCGACGGCCAGCACCACCGGTCGCCAAGTGGTCACCAGTGCGCCGTCAGTTGCAGTGGCCAACACCACCGGTCGCCAGTGCGCAGTCAGCAGCGCCGGCCGGGACTAGATATCTGGGCAGTGGCCATACACCACCAGTGTACAGTAGACGAGCCACTCCCAGTGGAAGCACAGCATTTGTGAGATGGTGCGCTGGCGTCGCTGGCAAACCGTTTGTGCACCTGTCGGTACGGATTTTAAGGGAACTTAACATTGATGCTGTGTCGTCCTTTCCACAACAGAATCAGCAGTGCTGTTTTGACACACGCTCGTGGGCAATTGGGCGGCAACTAAGAACACAATAGCGTATGATAAGGAGGAACCACAGTCCAGCATAGTCGTTCATTCTTGATAACGGATGATGCATGGTCTGGTGTTTCCAGGATGCATTTGAACGCATCACTACAGCAGAAGAAACTCTTCCGAAACAAAGTAAAATCGAAATAAAAAACGACCGACATCGACGGTCCCTCCCATGTCCTGGGAGTAATATTGCCGAAATGAATTCCCAGCCTTGCGAACCCATTCAAAATCGGTGGTGCCGGGCACTGATTGAGGGTCGACCCAGCTGGGAATGGCGCCACTTCGGAACCGTACAAACACGAACCGGCGCCTTATGGAACTATTCCAGCCAGTGTCCCGACACAAAACGGCGCCGGTGCCGAACGACGCCAGCAGTCGAGCCGAACCAGCACGTCCCAGTACGAAACGACACCGAATAAAAAGAACAGCACGTCAGTGAAAAAGCAACAAAGCAAAAAACGACCGAACCAGCACGTCCCAGCCGCTCCCAGTACGAAACGACACCGGCGCGGAGCCGAACCAGCACGTCCCAGTACGAAACGACGCCGGCACGCCGCGAAGCCGCCATACCGAGCGACTTCAGCGTGGAGCGGTGCGCGCGCCGAGCGCTACCGCGTGGATGCCGGTACGGAGGGGCCTCAGAAGAGAGCAGCACCGGGACGGTACAGTGCAGCCAGGCGTGCAGCGGCGGCCGCCGCGGTGTGGCGCGCCTACATCACTATACACTTGCGCTGCCGTCTCCGGACGGGCTCCGGTCGCAGCACCGCCCTCACCGCCTCGTCAAACACCTGTGGCACACGACGAGGTCACCCAACAGCAAGACCAATAGGCCAGCCACATGGCACACCGGTTACACCAGTCACATCTAGATCAGCACCAGCAGGACAGACATGGTGTGGCCGCTGACAAAATGGCACACGGCGCCTGTTGCGAGCACAAGATGACGAATTTAAGTTTAGGGGCTGCGAGCACAAGACATGCAAGCACCTCCGAGGTAGGGTCGTCACAGTTACTACGCTACTGCACGGGTTCGTGCGCCGTCAGCCAGCGAAGCACAAGATAAAGGTACTGGCTTGTTTATTCGCATATTAGTTAGTTAGTTATTTGGGCTTTAGGGCGCTTCGACCAGAGTTGATCATTCGCGCCCATTATTCGTAGATTCAACCAGCTAATACCGAAACCAGACCCATTCGGCCGGACAGGTGAACACGTCAGCTGAGACAACAGACCAATAGAGAAACTTAATGGAGGACGTGAACAGTCTCGTGTGGTGGACGGACCATTTGCAACGGCCAGTGCCCTCGGACATCTCTCGACACCGCCTGCGTCAACGGTCCCTACAATTCAAGTTAGTTAGTTATCTGGGCTTTAGGGCGCACCGACTGCATTGGTCACATAGCGCCCACCCTACAATACAAGATTAGAAACTACCAAATGTGGTCAGCTCACATTTCTACATTGAATCACTGGCCCCACTCGATAGTACCAGCTCGTTGCACTGGACCGCGAGACAACTGCAGGTCTGTATTCTCTACCAGCCCGTCCATCGCGACACAATCGGTCTGTATTCTCCGCCAACCCGTCCACCGTGTGACGACCGGAGCGGCCCGAGTCCTGTGCCGCACGACGGGCGGCCACTCGCGACGCACTGACCTGCTTCAGCCCACGCTGGGTGAGTGCCGAGCACTCCATGTACTTGACGGCGCGGATCTTGTTGGACAACTTCTGGCCGTGCTCCCGCTTCACGGGTGACAGACCCAGCTCTTGCAGCTGGTGCAGCGTCTCTTTGTCCTCACGCAAGTCGATCTTAGTGCCTGCCGACAGAGGTCACGTTCAACGGAGCTTTCAAGTCGCCGCAGAGCATCAACGGCGTGTGTAAACCGGGGTCAGATCGAAGCCAAGCTCGGAGGCTGCTGCATGACCAGATGCACATAGTTGTGACATGTGTGCCAGACGCCCGGGGCGCCCCGTGTTTACAAGCACACATGACGCCCGTGCATGTCACGGACCCGTGCCACTCTGCACCCGCGCAGAGTGCACGCGGCGTTCCGGGCCACACAAGCGCCACCCTGCGCAAAAGCATGACTTCGGTACGGGCGCAGAGCTCTTCTGTCGAATGGTGGCGCATGTCCTTATCTGGCTCTAAACTTACAAAGTCGAAAGTCATGCTAAACAAAGGTGACTTTTGGACCGCTGTTACATTTGGCAAAGGGAGCTGGTGCACTTCAGGCCATAGGGCAACTCACGCCGCCCTCAGCTCCAGCCAATTAGAGGCGAGCGCCAAGTGTGACGTCAGATAACTTGGACCAACCAGCGTTGCGAGTGGTGAATGGGGATTTCCCATGCCACGTCGCTGTGCCGCCATTGGTGCCGTGCAGTTTTGCGCTGATTTGCGGTGCAGCCGCGATTTTTGTGGGGGAAGGGGAGGGGTTCTATCCATCTTGGGTACCACAAGCCGGAAAGGTTCACCCACAGTGAAGCAAGGAATCGGCGTAAGAGCGTTTGGAAATGGAGCTAGTCCTCCATCGCGGTAACATAACCCGAACGATGTTGAGCATGGGTGAGGGATGGGTCCCCACACGGCAGAATACACATTTTATTCAATGTTCCCGTGTGTGTTTGGAGTGCCTCGATAAATTTTGCGGGCCCTGGACACCTTGGGCCTCCTGGCTGTGCCACTGGTCCAAAACACTGAGATAATTTCAAAGTTAGCTATTTTGTGAGTGACTGAATACTTTTTGTGATAATTGTGCTGATATTGGTATGGATTGGTACTGAATAGATATTGCTCTTGGACTGTTGAAACACCAACGATTGCTTGTTTTTCTTTAAAATTTTATATGGCGCTTTTACGAAAAATTCCGGTAGAAAACGCAATGAAATAGAGGATTCTGAATGATTACACGAATCTCTTGAAGCCTACCTGGATAATGTTCCCATTTAATCAACGTGAGCACCATCTGCTTGCCATCATTATACTATTAATATTACTCTTATTGTAAATCATACACTTATTTTCGGGTTATTCGGGTTATTTTCTTGTGTACAGGATATATTATATTATACATGATTACTTATTATCATATCATACACATACATCGGATAATTAGCATCACCAATCAGATAATGAGGCGGGTATTAACGATTAACCGCGTTCCAAAGATGTTTTTCATTTAAAAAGAAAACTTTGTTTCACCATCAATGGTTCATGAGAAATCCTTTCCAATGCTTCCCAAACAAAACACTTTCCGGTGTTCTTTTGTATTGTTTTTGGTGTTTATCCTTCTCTGGCCCCGAGTGCCTCACATACCATGATCTTAAATTTTGGCTGTTACCAAAGTGCTGACCCTGACATTTCATTTATTCTCGATTCACTGGATAAAATGTGTTTTGGTTCGCGTTACCTAGAACGAAGATTAACATTACATCCTCCGAGGGTTAAAAAAGAATGCAACAACATGGAATATGAGTGGTAAATACACCTACTTTCCTTGTATATTTCAGAACTTTGCAATCGTGGAGAACTGAACTAAGAAGCAAATAATAATGTTGATATTCAGCTCAATTCATCATGACTGCGTCAAGATGACGCAAAGCGAAGTCCATCAGCAGCCTCCAAATAAAAAGCTATCATGAACAAGTGTGTAATATCCTATATTGTACAGTCATATTAATACATGTCTTGCTATATCTTGCCATGTATGGAAGCTGCCAGGGTACTCTGGTAGCTCCCGATGAGTACCACTCAGCCTGGCTCTTGTTGCCAAACTAGGCTGGTAACAATAAATGGGTGTACATGATGTGACAACTGATCTTGATCTGCGTGTGTAGCATGGGCATGCTCAAATTACTATAACACTTAAATTATGTCTTCTTCGCTGGCATGCATGGCTATCCTACCAGTAATGCAGGTTGTGTATATATTTATTTGTGGGGAATATAAAAGCATGCCTTGCATGGAAAGTCAACTTAATCCACGAACAGTGCTGAGAACTCCCCATAAGTCACCTCCATGTCATATTCCCCAGACATGTCACTGACATAGACAGCTAATATCGCAATATTTACCTGGTAGCAAGCCAAATATGCTACTTCCACTAAAATGTTATGCCTGTATCATCAGTGATGCAATATGTGCAATTCAAGCTAATTCGAAAACTATCATAGTCAGATTCAAAACCGAATATCAACTTGATTTGGCAACTGAAACTTGTGAACATCAGAAAATAGATGATGAACAGACTCATTGGCAGACAGATAATCAGCAGAAACGGTGAACAGCAGAACTAATAAACAGCAGAACTGGGGAACAGCAGAACTAGTGAAACAACACAGATTGACCAAATCGTCGGCAAAAACACTCACCGACCAGAATGACGGGGGCCTCTGGGCAGTGGTGCTTGATCTCCGGACACCACTTCGACGTGACGTTCTCGAACGAAGACGGACTTACTACCGAGAAGCAGATCAGGAACACATCCGTCTGAAAACAGAGTGTGTCATTCGAGAGCACCTCTACCATTCCACTTTTTCTTGAACGTTGAAAACAAAGACTGGCAGAAACATTTCCCGGGGAAGAACAACGGTAGCCTCCAAAGGGACGGAAAATTATAAGATTGTGTGGACAGACATCAGCAACCTTTCCCTAAAAACGACGCCATGGGCACCCTTTAACATCAGCACTATCTTTATCATGACCATACATGACAATGATCATAGTTACCCAGGCAACGAGTGCAGTGGTCCCATGACACCAACATAAACATTAAGGACATTCAAGGGCACTTCCAGCTTTGGTGCATAGAGCCAGCAGCAAAAGCACCGTTCATGTATTTCAAGGATACACTGCAAGGGACCTCACTTAAAATAAAAATGTAGAGAACAGAAATAACAGAGAGCCGACTTACTTTCTAGGCCTGCACTGACCAGATCCCCGTCTATCTGCTTGCATCTCGCAGTGAAAAGCCGCACATATGTCTTTAATGGGCATAGCATTCCCAAAGGATACCAGCTTTTTATATTAACTCATAATTATTGCTGGGGTGACTTTACGGACCAAGGATGGTATTGCTAAGCAGAGCTCGTTGCATAAACACTGACCCCACCACCAAATCCGTACATTCCAGTTCAATGGCAGAATTTGAACAGATAATTTAACATGTCGTCAATGCACCGACACTACCGCTCCGATAACTCGTCCCCGGCCTTACCAGGCGAGTTGCCAACTGACCCTACCGGCCGGGGGCGAAATGCGAGCGCGTGAAGCGACTCGAACTCCGTCTTGCCGGGACAGGTGGAGACCAGTGCAAGCCAGCGCTCAAACCAACTGAGCTACCGGGGCGGTAGCGAGCAGCTCCATAACTCAACACCGTCAACTATACGCCAGCCAACAGCATCTGATAACGGCGCCCGATTGACGGCGTCGGCCACCCGCCGACAGCAAGGCGTCTTACAGGAACCTCGCCTGCGTTGATCGCACCCCACGCCCGCCCAATTGGACAGCACAAGAGGACGAGCGGCCCACCTGCGGATAGGAGAGCGGCCGCAGCCGGTCGTAGTCCTCCTGGCCGGCGGTGTCCCACAGGCCCAGGCTCACCGGGATGCCGTCGCACACCATCGGCGCCGAGTAGTTGTCGAACCTGCCGCAGAACCAGCCGCACAGTCGGCTACATGGCAACCCCTCGGCTGCGGACACGCCCGGCACTCGGTGACCTCATGTGCATGTTGCGCCACAGCACGCGCATTGTGCTGACGGTCCGACCACCAAGTGGACGAGTCCGAGTCCACGCAACCGTTCGACACATGATATCGACAGAAACCTCCACACGAAATACCCGGTTGGTTGTCTGACCTGCAAAATATGATGGCCCGACTGCCGCACTGTACACATGCTGACCAGCCGGACGACGGGGCGACGGGGCGACGGGGCGACGGGGCGACGGGACGACGGGGCGGCTGACAGGACAATGTGGTGAATACAAGCAACGTGGGTAACTGTCATTATATGATTAAGTGTGCAAACTTTTTTTTAAACATAATGCCAAGATATTGTGCTTATAAAAGGAGAGGTATGACATCTTAAGACAGATTGCTCCTGTGTTAATTATATGCACAGCATGCTCAGTTCATCCTGTACAATACATGTGAAAAATGTATATATATTTATATATATATATATATATATATATATATATATATATATATATACACATATATATTTATATCTATATACGTATATGTATATGTATATGTATATATATATTCATATCTATATATATATACATATATATATATATATATATATATATATATATATATATATATATATATATATATATATATATATATATATATATATATATATATCTGCTGCTGACTGCACTCGGCTTTCGTTCCTTGCATGACTATAAATGCAAACAAATAAATTACAGAAGGAATACTGCTATGCATACACATCACATCTCACCACACATCGCATAACTTACACAGTGGGGACATACTCCCCAGGAAAGCTGTCAGTAGTGTAGGAGATCAGCATGCAGGTCTTGCCCACCGTGCCATCACCGACGACGACACACTTGATTGGACGGCCCGACGACATCCTGCTGCCCGGCTGCCACACTGTGGGGCACACCAACAGTGTGCGATCACACGAGCAGCTGCCAGCAGCGTTGGCACGACATCCTGCCGCCCGGCTGGCTCGCTGTGGGGCACACCAACAGTGTGTGATCACACGTGCAGCTGCCAGCAGGGTTGGCACGACATCCTGCCGCCCGGTTGGGTCGCTGTGGGGCACACCAACAGTGTGTGATCACACGTGCAGCTACCAGCAGGGTTGGCACGACATCCTGCCGCCCGGCTGGCCCGCTGTGGGGCACACCAACAGTGTGTGATCACACGTGCAGCTACCAGCAGGGTTGGCACGACATCCTGCCGCCCGGCTGGCCCGCTGTGGGGCACACCAACAGTGTGATCACACGTGCAGCTGCCAGCAGGGTTGGCACGACATCCTGCTGCCCGGCTGGCACAACAGGCTGCTCCTAGCGCTTTGTCACCCAGAACATCAACGTATCTGGAAAATCATCTTTTTTTCGTGATAGAGAGCTGAAGAAGAAATTTGGGTTCCTTTTTGATGCATTCAACTGCTCGGCCATATAGCATCGCCAACCTCTCACGCCGATTGGCCGCGGGTGGTCTCGGTAATACCGCGATTGTGGGATTTGAACTATCTATTTGTTTGACAACAACTAATAACCTGATTGTTGGGGAAGGAAACAAATGGTAATGTTAAATGAAGTAAATCTGTGTGGAAGGATGTTCAGAGTGGAGTGGCCACAGAGCTCTGTTCTAGGTTCACTTCTCTATCATCTTTATGAACAACATTGAGGTAGGATTGAGAAATAGGGTGCTTAAATTTGCTGATTGCATCAAAATGGATGCAATGGTCAACAATAAAGATAAATCTAGCAATATTCAACTAGCCTTTGAGGACCCTAACAACTGGGCAGATAAATGACATGTCTTTCAACTATAAGTATATGGATATGCATCTGAGGTATGGAGGTGGAACATTTTGTTACATAGTGAACTGTGAACTGAATGTCATTGAAAAGAAGACAGATTTGGGAGTGCTAGTTTTGAGGGACCTTAAATTAACAAGGAAAAGCAATGTGAACACAGCTAGAAACAGAGTGATTAGAATGCTACAAATCATTTAACAGGAGCATTCAATATAACAGCAATGAAATTATGAATACAAAATGTACCCTGCTATGTGCAACCCCACTTGGAATATTGTGTGCAGGTATTTGCATCCCTTCCTTAGAAAGGGACACAGATCTGCTGGAAATAGTGCAACACAAAGGCATATCAGTGGACCAAGCCATTTAGAATATGGGTTTATGGCATTACTAGGTCTCAGATCATGGTTATGAAGTGTGAATTGTGCTGGTGGGTGTACAATGTGCATAGTGGCAGATTTGGTAGATTCATTTTGGTATGACTTTGATCCACAGGAGAGCAGTGGGGTGGATGGTTTCCTTGGAACTTGGGATATGGCATTGCTTTGGATGTTTCAGTATGTTTTCCCATCTTAGTGTCTTCCCTATGTAGGCTTAGCAGGTGGCTCTGTGGCTCTTGCTGAGCCTAAGCACCTTATGACTGACGGCTTTATAGCATTCAAGTATTGCCTGGGCTGGGGTAGGTGGAGTCACTCATGCATGATGCATAATTGAGTGAACGGGGCTAATGGGGTACAGTCAGGGTTGGATTTGTACTGCGCAATCCTGAACGTGGAGAGCAAAATTGTTCATTAATGAAACATGGAGGCTATTTTTCTTCAAACTTGGGACATCACCATCTGTTTCAAATTTCCAGTGAATTTTGGGTATCTATATAGAAGACGGTTCTGAGCACCAATTTGGGGGGAAATGCATGGATTGGTCTCATTGAAGCTTTCCTAGCAACTTCTTCCTCCATCATATATTTGGGAAATCTCATGTAAGCAAGATATTCACTATTTCAAGTCTCACCACATAACATGGTCACAGTGGATGATGTGGACTCATTTGGTGACATAATGCTATTACATGATCCAACATCAGTAGGTTTAGGCAATCCAACATTAGTGTGCTTTAGGGAATCCAACATCAGTATGCTTTAGGGATTCCAACATCAGTTGGTTGTAGGCAATCCAACATCAGTAGGTTGTTGGCAATCAAACATCAGAAGGTTATAGGTAATCCAACATCAGTAGATTCTACACAATCAAACATCAGAAGGCTAGGTTTGGTTGTTAGGTTAGGTTAGGTTAGATCATTTATCAATGTTGCATTATTCTTCATTCTATACTACCCCATCCAAACCCCAAATACTGTCCAATACTTTCCCCATATTGTGTTTGGAAGAGAGGGGAATAACATGTATCTGCACTGTTTAAATGTTTTGTTTTGTTTATTCATTCAAAGTTTTTATCAATTCGTTCAAACCATATCAGAAAGCACCAGAAAGACATATTTCATACCAAAAAATCAGCTTCAGGGCTTCTTCTATGTATTCACTGAATCTTCAGCACTTTATCACAAAGAAGTTGATTGACAAACAGCTCTATGCAACCCCCAAATGAGACAATGGGAGGATTATTTTCTGGAGAGGATGATATTCTAGATTCCAAAAGTCCAGGAACAGCAAATTTGTCTAACCCATTGTGCAGTTTCATTAGAACTCAGGATCTAGTATTGATCAGGATGCTTCAGTATATTTCTTCTCATTCTATAGCATCTGCTAATTTTAGGCTTGCCCCAAATGGGCCACTGTACTTTTATTAAATCCAGATACTCCATGACCATGATGCTTATAATATCCTGATAATACCCTGATACTTCCAGTTCTGGCTAGCTGGATATAGCTAGATACAGTCTATTCTATCTGAGTGTGGCCAGCTCTGACTCACTGAAAGACTGCATATTTTGATCTTCACTTTAATCCTAATATATTTTTTTTCTCAAATAAATGAAGTCCAAATTCTTGCTGGGGTGGCTTTATGGGCCAGGATTCTATTACAAAGCAGAGCTTGTTGCATGAACCCTGGCCACACCACCCAAACCATGAATTCCAGTTGAACGGCATAATCTAGACAGGAGGCTTAACATGCAGACAATGCACCAACATGGCCACCTGGTAGTTTGTCCCCAGCCTTATTGAGCAAGTTGCCAACTGACTCTGCCAGACTGGGACAAAATGTGAACATGTGAAGCAACACAAAATTTGTCTTGCCAGGACAGGGGAGACAAGTGTAGGAGAAAGAAAAATGTGGAAAAAGAGAAAAAAGGCACCAAGAAAGATATTGTAGAAATATCATTATAAACATGACTAAGATGATGGACCCTTCATTCCTGTGGAAAATATGCCAATATGTCAAGGACATTTTGGACACAATAGTGACAATTATAAACAAAATTGAAGAAATGACTTTAGGCTAAGCTAAGTTCAAAAAGCTAGCTTTGGTTAGGTAAGCTTGGGATGTTAGATTAGATTATCTTAGGTTGGGTTAGGTAAGCTTAGCTTAAATTATTTGAACAATAACTTATTGCCAATTAAAAAGCAAGCATTCCTTGCAGGAATGAATGGTGAGATCATCTTAATCACATTCAGAAGCATGTCTCCACATTTTTCTTGAAATGCCATATATGTTCTAAAGTGAAAACTTACACATATTTTTAGGTAAGAACCTTAGGTTCCTTTACAACACATTCATACTGCTATATATATTACGATCTAGGTAAAATTTGATTATTTTTTATACAGGGTACTTTAACATAAAAATGATGATACGACCACTCATTTTCTCAGCAAACAATTACTTTTCAGTTGGCAAACAAACACACGATCATAATCTTCACTGCAAATATAGCACACCACGTATAATTATCCATACCTGGTGTGTCACATACGTGATAAACAAGAAATTCAGTACTTCATGCACTCGATTTAATACTCTGAGATCGAAAACCTTATGATTCTGCCTTAATGCGACATTTATTTCGGAAAAATTCATACTCCCAAACAGACGCGTCCACAACTCGACCAAGGCAGGAAGTTCCTTGCAATGCTGTAATTGTTAAGGGCAGTGCTGTCAATGTCCAACACATCCTCGAGTAGGTTTAGTATGTACATTTACTAAGAGGTGAAGTGTGTTTAGTAGGAATATTTCATAAACTTCTGAAAGTTTAGTAGGTATTGTTACTAAAGTTGCCTATAGAGATATATACAATGTCACATATATTTGATGACGTCATGGCAAAAAAAATTGTTTTGGAGGATTCTGGTTTTCCAGTTAGGTTAGGTTAGGTTAGAGTATATTATTCTATAATACATTTTATATATTCTGCTATATTGTCTTAGTCTAGGTTAGGTTAGGTTAGGTTATTTTATTTATTCTATTACTTATTTATTAAGTAGTCTGTACATAAACCACACGCAGAAATGCGCACCACTCGTATCAGTGTAAGCTTAGCCTCGTGGTGAATCGGTTGTGCTGCATCAAATCATAAAGTCATAAAGTATTAAGGCTTAATAAGAGCCACAGGGGCCCATCTGGGTTAAGCCTATCTAGAAAAGGTACTAGAAATGTACATACTCTCACCCAAATCAATCCCTTATCCCAAGCTCCTAGGAAGCTATATATCCCAGCCCATCTAGCACCATTCACTTGCTATTGCATAATACCCTCAACAATTACAAGCCCATCATACCCATTGTGCTATAGACAATCATCAGATCAACGAAGGAAGGTGCTGAATCCACTGTAAAGTGTTTAGACTAAAAGAGACCACTTCATAATACACTCAACAATTACAAGCTCCTCCCATCATACCCATTGTACTAACCATAGACAATCTCATCAGTATCACCTCCCAAAGGAAGGTGCTGACTCCACTGCTAGGTACACCCTATATAAAGTTATAAAGCATTTAGACTTAATAAGAGACTCACTTGCTATTGCATAACACACTCAACAATTATAAACTCCTCCCAACTCCCAACTCCTCCCTGTCGATCAACCCTCCCTGGAATACAGAAAAACAAGCCCCCTATTATTATAATGATTGTCTATGCCATTTTTAAAGATGTTCAGTGTGTTGCTACTGACAATGGTTCCTGGCAGCTGGTTCCAGTGTTCTACTACCCTGTTGGTGAAGAAAGACTGTCTTAACCTTGTCCTGCTGTGATTAACTTTAATTTTGAATTGATGACCTCTAATTGCATCATTTGTTAAATTCAAACATTTCTCTGAGATATCCCTGTTCCTGACTATGAACAAATTTAAAAACCTCAATGAGATCTCCTCTCAGCCTTCTATATCTAAGTGAAAACATATTCAATTTCTTCAATCTTTCCTCATATGCCAGGTTGCCTATACCATTAACCATTTTTGTTGCCCTCATTTGTACTCTCTCTAAAAGCCAACAATCTTTCTCATAACTAGGGGACCAAGCTTGGACACAGTATTCCAAATGTGGCCTGACATATGCACAGTAAAGCTTCCTGATGACTTCCTCACTTTTGTATGACACATTCCTCTGTATTGCCCCAAGCATTCTTAGTGCTTTCTTCCTGGCTTCTTTGGTCTGTTCTGATGCCCCAAATTTTGTGTTCAAAATAACACCTAAGTCCTTCTCCTGCTGAGTCACAGATAGTACTTGGCCACCCATCAAGTATGGAGCTTTCATATGCTGCCTACCTACATGCATGACTTTGCACTCATCAAAATTAAACTTCATTTGCCATTTTTTGGACCACTTCACAAGCTCGTCTAAGTCTTTCTGCAGGAAAACCTGCTCATTGTGCCCTGTTATTGCCCTAAAGATCTTCAAATCATCCACAAATGTCAAAACCTTGTGCAAAGGCCTTACTAAAGTCAAGATATGCTTACATCAACTCTGATTTCCCATTTTAGTGCCCCAATCCTGTCCTAAACTGCATCATTAACCTATGGGGTACCTTTCAAAGCCTTACTAAATCAAATATCTACATCAACCTAATTTCCCTGATCAAATTGCTCTGAAGCAAAATTCAAAAAGTGAGGCATGATCACCCTTTTCTAAACCCATGTTGAGTATCTTGAATCAATCTGTTTCCTTCCAGAAAACTAACTATTCTATCCTTGATAATTGATTTGAGTACCTTGCAGACTAGGGATGTGAGGCTTACTGGCCTATAGTTTTCAATGTTCCCTCTTTCTCCTTTCTTGAAAATAGGAACTACATTTGCCCTTTTCCAATCTGGTGGAATTTCATGTTGTGAAACTGATCTACAAAATATTATACTAAGTGGAATTGCCAGTTCCTTTTCAGCTTCCCGCAATACCCTAGCATAAATTCCATCAGGCCCTGCTGCCTTGTTTGGCTTTATTTTTCTGATATAATTGAAAACAACATCACTATCAATGAAATCAACATTGTGTATCTGATCACCTGTCACTGAACTGTGGTTCACGGTTGGCAGATTAGTCACATCCTCCACTGTAAACACTGATTTAAACTGCTTGCTAAGTCCCTCAACCATCTCACCATCCTCACTCAATATAGTCCCATTTACTTCCAGTGGACCAATTGTGCTTGAAACTTTACTTAGCTTGTAGAAACTAAAGAACTTTTTACTGTCCCCATTACAGTTCCTAGCCAAATCCAATTCTTTTGCTCGCTTTGCTGCTCTGGTTTTCTGCTTCACAGCATCTCTAGCTTTTTGATACGACCTTAGATTTACAATATTTGAAGCTTCCTTAAATACTCAAAATGCATCTTTCTTAGCCTTAATTGCTTTCATCAAAACTGATGTGAGCCATGCTGGCTTTCCTACCCTTCTTTTGCACCTTTGCTTTTGGGGGACATGTCTAATCTGAATTTCCCTCAAGTAAGATTTGAACTTTTCCCACATTTCACAGGCATTTAAATCAAAGAATTCTTCTTCCCACTTTATGGCACTTAAAGCCTCTCTCATGCAGTCAAAGTCTGCCCTGTTAAAATGCAGTATCTTATATAATATATAATTATTAAGCTTTCTTTTGAGGACAAACACGCAAGTTCATACTTTTCTGAAAAACACAGTGCCGTTCCCAGCAGGGTTATTTGCTCAAATTATTGTTGATCAAATTCCACTGCCACAAGATTCAAAAGTTCCTTCTAGAAGCATCAGGCTATAAGCCACAGACTTGTGCCTATGACATCATAATTGTATCAACTGCCATTGACTTAAAAGTAATCATTTCCTGTGGAAATGAGTGATTGCATCGTCTTCATCACATCAGAAAGCATACTATTACAACCAAAAATAAATAAAAAATACATTTTACCTTGCTCTTAATATTTACCCATACTGCTAGGCCATATAGTGTCAACAACCTCTCATGCTTACTGGACATGGGTGGACTCAGTAATCCCCCTGTTGCAGGATTTGAGCATACAATCTTGTGATAAGAGTAAAAAATCCTACTGAGCTACTTTGGCCACCATCTTTCAGTTAGTGTGGGAAAGGTATACATATAGTGTGGCCTCATAAAACAACCTTGAGACATTACTCAATGTTGTTCTCTGCTCAGGATCTCTCAAAACAACAGCAGCAGCAAGGTCGGATGCACTCTCCAAACTGGTGAGTTTGAGTTGGTAGTCCCATTAGGACAAACTCAATACAAGTGTGGATTGTTTCTTTATAGGTAGGTACGTAGTTCACAAATAACATCGTGCACCTGGATGACGCCGAGATGTGCCCAGGTGCAAGGCTATATGCGAGTGGAGGCATTCAGTCTGACAGCTTTGCAGGATCAGTATCAGTATTGGTATGGCTCACAGCGCTGGCGCCAGTCAGTAGGTATGAGTCATCGCTGTCGCGCCAGGACATGGAGCCGTGATGACACAAGTTTGGCACAAGAGATAGTAGGATTAGTCATGCAGAAACTACCGTGAAAAGTGAGAGAAAAAAAAACCACAAACTTACCACTGGCTCAGCAGCTTCACCACCCAGCCCTCACCCTCACAGCATTAACAACGATGATGGCCGCTAACAAAACATTTACCTCCCACCGCCGTTTTCTGCCCCGGCGGTCAAGGCAGCGAAATTAATGCAGCGGTGCCTGAGAGGTTGGGTTCACGGGGTTCACTGTTGAGCGAAGACTTCGCCTGGTCATCTTTTTGTCTCATCTCACATAGCAGATTCACGAGCTTTCAAATAATTTTCATATTAGATTATCAAACAGGCAAAAGGTCTTTAAATCTTCTTCGTTTGCACATACCTACCTAGATTCAATAAATAGCGTCAACCATCATGGGCGGATCCAGGAAGTGGCATCGGGAAGGAGAGGGGTGTGCCGAATGCGGTGTGCAAGGGGATCCAGGGGAAGCGCGCCATGCCCCCCACAAAGGCAGATTTGTATCTTAATTTGCACTAAAATGGCATGGTCTTCAAACCTACGAACATTTTGTGATGTAAATATTTTCCTAAGCAGACCCGCCGAATGCTACCTGTTCACATGTGATGAGTTTCTCAAAATCTGATAATTTTTATTCTGAACTCCCTCCCCATAAGCCAGGCTTCTGGATCTTTCCATGACAGTGTGTCGTGCGATTTGTGTGTGTTGTACACAGTGGCGGATCCAGGAATTGCTATGGGGCACACGACCGGAGGGGCGCTACTTTGCCTTCCGAGGCGTGCCTCTGGCTGGGAAAAAATAATATTGACGGCGGTGTGCTACTCAAGCCTTCACGAAGGGGTACCTTTTCCTCTCGGAGGACGCCTCTGACTGAACAATTTTCGAAGGTGTGGTGCATTCGGGCCTTTCGGAGGGGTACCTTTCTTTCCAACATTGTACTTTTTCCTCTCAGAGGGGCGCCTCTAGCTCTAAAATTTGAAGGGGGTACACTCGAGCCATCCCAGAGGGGCACATTTTCCCGGCCGGAGGGGCGCCACATCCCATGCGAGGGGAGGGGACACATGCCCGGATCGGGCATCCCCCCCTGCATCCGCCCCTGGTTGTGCATAGTTGGCATTGCGAACTCGGATCCGAATCGAAAGCGTGATGTCGCACAAAGTGAAATACTTTCTCCCTCGGCACAAGCCAGGGACGGATACCTGTGGGCAGTGTTGCAGCCAGGGTTTTCTTCGGGGGCTTGACCAAAACAAAAATGTCATGAAGCAGAGAATGCTGTCGGCGCGCGAAGCGCGCTGTAAATTTCTGGTTTCCCGTGGTGAAAATGTCAAATTTTATTGTTCGATCTAGTGTATTTTGCTGCTAACGGAGGCCCGGAACCCCACCCCTGGCTGCATCTCGGCATAGCGAGGAGGGGCACGGGTTGCTTTTTCAGGTAAACATGGTACTTTTTTGAAAGTAGTAAAGAATTTCAACATTTGGTAGCAAAATTTGGTAGCAATGAAAGAGGCAATAATGAATGATTTTCAGCGAAAGTGGAGCAGCTGCCCGCATCTTTAATAGTGAATCATATTTCATATTTGTTTATTGCTTTCCCATCCCAATGCCGAATTTCAACTGTGTCTGAATCATGGCAGTATGACGTTGCCGTGCACTTTGCCTTCGTATGCATACGGACCAGGCCTCTTCGCTCACACCGGCTGTCCCTGATTTGTGAGAGGCACGTACTGCTGGACTAGATCTCGTTGAGATTGCCACAATTCACAGACTGCTGGGTTCTTTGTATTGTTGCAGTTTAGAGTGTTCATGGGATAAGTCTTACACATGTGTTACGTTTGCAAAATTAAGGCAGAGGTTTGACTAGGTTTGGAAAAATGTAATCCTCCATGTTAAATTTGCAATTTATGGTATACACTATGGTAATCATCATAGTGTTTGGAATTTTTAAATCAAATTGAAATGTTTATGAATGTGATTTAGATAATGTGACAATTTTTTGTCAACAAATTATTACTTTTCAGCTGGCATGGGTCGCTGCAGTTGATGTGGCTATAATCATTTGATGGTGTTATATGTATGGCAGGAGGGAGTGTTCTATGATATTCACAGTATTTAGGAGTTGATGCTGCATGCATTTCACATACATTAATGTACTGGTCTGGGCTGTGGCTTGTTCATTTCTTCCTTGCTGGTGCTGTCAGTCTGACTAGTACTGTGCTCAAACTAAGATTTATCAAGCTTCTACACTATAAGAATGAAGTTCTGAATCTCCAGGCCCTGAAATTCATTCAGGAACAACACTGTCTGATATAGGTGCATATCATATCTTGCAAAGTTCATGAATTCCAATGTTCATACTTTCCCAATTGGAAGCTAACTTCCAAGAATTGGAGGTGAATTTCCAAAACAGCCCAGATAGAAGGCATTCATGTTTTACAAAGTTTAACATTTCAGATTTGAAGGCTAGCTTCCAAATCAGAAGTTGATTCCCAAAGCTTGGAAGTTAGCTTCCAAATTAGAAATTAACTTCCAAAAATTGGAAGTAAACTTCCATAGTAGCCCGTATAGGTATCTAACCTAACCTAACCTAACCTTCCAAGTTGGAGGTTCCAACTCTTGGAAGCTAACTTACATGTTTTGGAATTCAGCTTCAAATTTGGAAGCTAACTTCCAAATTGGACATCATGAACTTTGGAAAATATAAATGCCTCATATCTGGGCTGTTTTAAAAGTTAACTTCCAATTGTTTGGAAGTTAGCTTTCCATTTAAAATTGCATAAGCTGGAAGTTGTGAACTTTAGAAGGTGAGAATGCCCCCCCAACCCAAAAACAAATTCACACTGATACTCATAGTTTGCTGGATTTGGCTTGTCTGCTGATATTTCTGCTTGAATTAAAAGACTTCAAGAACTGCATAGAATATGTAAATAATAAATAACTAAAATACCTAACTGGAACAACCAGAATCTCCTCAGATAAACTTCTCTGCTATGATGCCATCAAATCTTGACAAACAGATGTTCTCCTTAGCTGTTAAGCTGTCAAACTTTGTTGTACAACATCTGAGATGCAGGATTGGTATTAGTGTGGTTTAAGGTATTCATGAGACAAGTTTTACAAACATTTTACCTCCATAAGTAAAAAGTGCCTGGGCTTGGTTTGGTTTGCTTTGCTTGGTTTGGTTTGCTGGGTCTACTTTTAAATTTGGGAAGTTATTATTTTTATTTTTCCAATTTTGTTTTGTGGGATAATTGTTTGTCTTCAAAAATTGGGTTTGGCTAAGCTAGGCTAGGTGAGAAAAAGGAACATCTTCAAATTTTGTCATCTTTAAAGGGAGGTCATGCTAGATAAGGTTTGGTTATGTCATGTCATGTTGTGTTGTGCTATATTTCTTTTTGCTTTTATGCTATGTTACCTAACTCTAAGCTGCTTTTTGGTGTTATTTTACTTTCCAACTGAAAATAAACCATTTGCAGAGAAAATGAGTAGTCACAACATCTTAATCATGTTCATGGATGTTGTATTGGACTAAAACAGCTCCTTTTTATTGTCTTAATGCACAAATCTACCATGTTTTTGGCCATGTATCAGGCAATGCATGAAGAGTTCCCAATTCAGAGATTAGCAGATCACCCCAAATCTTTGCATGGATACATTTGTATAAGGCAAATTTTGTGACCAGGAGTCAACCTCTAAAAATCATTTTTGTTGCACTGGTTGAGAAATCTGCATATATGATAGCATATCTTGCAGTGTGTCCTTTGCATCTGCATACAGCAGGAATTCTCCATGTATCCAGGTTTTGCAGTCCACACCAATTATTCAAGTCCAGCTGAGTAATATTGAGTTCACTGGTTACGCAGTCGATGCGCTCCTAAGCCCAAATAACCAACCAAGAGTTCACTGGTTGTCTGGTTCAAAAGCATTGTCCATTCTGGATGGTGATTCTTCCAAGGGTTCAGATGGTATACACTCCTTAGTTGTCAAATCATGTGCTGGTATTCTTGCCTATGCCAAATATGTGATCTTTAGGCAATCTATTGATGGGGGTGTATTACCTAATGAGTAGATGTATGCCTATGTGTTCTCCATTTCAAGAAGGGGAGCCATTATTACCCTCTAGGTTACAAACCCATCAGTCTTGTATCAGTTCACTGCAAAGTGATAGAGAGTATCATCTCCCATCACCTTATGTACCACCTGGAAAGAAATGAATGCTGTCATCAATCCAGTTTGACTTCAGAACTGGCTGCTCTTCCAAGGATCAGCTCTTACTGGTTTGTAGCAAGGTGTCACAATGAGTGAATCAGAGTGCAGTGGATTATTTGGTCTTCTTTCACTTTATTACGGCTTTTAGTGTTGTGTTGCATGGTATGCTGATCATAAAATGACATTTACTAGGAATAGATGGTATCCTGCTTCAACACATTTCCTCTTAGTTGGGTACCACAGGCCTCTGCCAGAGCACCACAGGGATATGTCCAGGTGCGACAGGGATCTTGAAGCAGAAGGAGATATTTAGCAAAGAAGGCTGAGAACTGCTGCCACGAATACAGTTATCATCCATATGTCCAACCACCTATTGTGGTTGGATCTGTCAGCAGAATTGGGTGACCAGTTTAGATCCTAATGACGTGATGCAGAAGTTGGCATGAATCTGTATGTGTTGCCCCCCATCCTGGATGTCTGCATGGGGTCAGGGAAGCAGTTATAGATTATTCACGAAATAGGGTGCAATATACAACTTACTGAACACTGAATCGACATCCTTCCCAAAGAAGTATCTGCATTGTGCTTCTTGGTGTGTTTGCAAAGTCTTCATGCCTCGTTTCTAACTGTATCCTGTTTACACATATCATACTTTTTCTCACCATAACATATCTAGGATCGTGATAACGAACATCCCACAGCGCAATTCCAGGTGAAGGGATTACCTATGATGTGCTATGTTATACAGTGACAGTTTAGAGCATAGGTGTTTGTATAGTATCATTGTAGATATCATTGGTATCAGTATCCCCAAGTTAGGTACATTACAAAAGACAATGAGAGCTGTGATATGTGCACAATGGTCACAAAACTGGGTTTGCAGGACTTAACAAGATTTTAAATAACATTACTTTCATGGCGATTTTGATATCCTCCTATACTCGTTTCGACATCTCACACCTAACAAGAAATCATTATTTAAACACTGCAGGGAAGACACACAGAGAGCAGGCATATGACATGCCCTGTCTGCCGTTTGGTTTCCAGGAGTTGGACGAGATGAAGCCGTCACTGCTGCGAGAAGGTATTGTCCACCACCTGGACCACCCGATGGTGTTCCAGTCGACGGCACAGTCGTGGAGATGCGTCCACTGGTCGCTGGACGATTGGGCCGACCACCTGGAAGACGCCGTCCTCGACTTCAGAATCGGCAGCCAGTCTGAGCGTGTGCGTTTGCTGAGTATGGTGACAACTGTGGTGTTAAATACTTGTATGGGTAAGCTGTTGCTTTTTGTTGTGGGGAACAAGGACGTGACCCAATTCTTGTCCCAACTAGTCATTCCCATCCCGCAATTAAATTGCACGTTGTGACTTGACTTAAATTGCTCTTGTGACTTGTCCATCCTTCCACCCATGCACAACTCCCATTCCCTTAACAAGTTCATGTGCTAACAACCTGTATTCGGGGGTGCATCACCTTAAAAAATATGAACAGTTGGAGATGACCTCACCAGACGGTCATACGTTTGTGAGTGACCTGGCACCAAGTTTTTCTCAAGACATCCGAAATTGATTTATACAAATATGTATGGCAAGTTTTGGTGCTTTGCCGCACGCCGTTTTTTCGCCAGCGCGGAAAACGACCAGGTGGTGGTGCTGACTGGTGCTGTGCTCCGCGGCACCACAGACCGGCGACCGGCCGCAGTGGGAGGCGAGTGACGGCCGGGCGGCCGCCTCTCTGCGCCAGCTGCTCCACTGGACCGCCGGCCGGCCCGGCAAGAGGCGCCGCTCGCAGCACGAGCCGTCCCCGCTGTCGGCCCACGATCCCACCCGCTGCTGGGCGTACTGCGCGTACAAACCACTCCACCAGCTGGTCGGACCGGACGCCGTCAACAAGCTGGTGAGGCGGGATCCGCTGTGGACCGGGGTCTTCTGTGTCGGTCGGCTGCAGGAGGCCCCCTGCGCCGTCTGTCAGGTGGATGCAGGAGACCCCTGCCCCGTCTGTCAGGCAGATGCAGCAAGCCTGCTCCGTCCTCGGTGCACATGCAGATAGACAATCGATTGGTGTGTGTATGTCGTACTCCCCAGGGTGGTGATGGGGTGTGTTTTGACCACACCATGGCCTTGACTGGAGTGGGTGCTGACCTCACCAGGACATTGATTAGGCCCCTTTTTTCAGTTTACTGTGTTTCCTCCCTTTTTTTATTCTGACCTCACCAGGGTGCTGGTTGGTATGTATTCTGACCTCACCAGGGTGCTGTGGTGTTCTGCCCCCAGGGTGCTGGTTGGTATGTATTCTGACCTCACCAGGTTATTGACTGGCATTACCTTTCTCCCCAGCGCTATCATTCCGACCTCACCAGGGTATTGATTCAGCTGTGTTCTGACCTCACCAGGGCATTGACTGGGTGGGTGCTGACCTCACCAGGACATTGATTAGGTGTGTGTTCTGACCTCCCCAGGGTGCTGGTTGGTATGTATTCTGACCTCACCAGGTTATTGACTGGGTCGCATTCCGACCTCACCAGGGTATTGATTCAGCTGTGTTCTGACCTCACCAGGGCATTGACTGGGGTGTGTTCGGGTTTCCGGACAGCGATGCCGCCAACAGTACATTCTGGCTGGGGACGACCGGCGCACACACGCTCTGCCATCGTGACACCTACGGCTGCAACCTGGTGGTGCAGCTGGCAGGACGGTGAGCCCTGGCTGGGGACGACCTGGCTGTGTGGTATGGCTGGGGACTGCAGGGCGCTGCGGTATCGCTGAGGTCGGTGAGTCCTGGCTGATCGACTGGTCCTGTGTGGCCCTGTGTCAGGGGTGCAGGTGCCGACTAGTCCTATGTAAGGGGAACAGGTCCTGACTAGTCCTGTGTAAGGGGTACAGGTCCTGACTGGTCCTGTATAAGGGGTACAGGTCCCGACCGGTCTTCTGTCCTGGTTACAGATTCCGACCAGTCGTGTGTAAGGGTACAGGTCTCACCCGGGTCTGTGTCAGGGGTACAGGTTCCGAGTGGTTCTGTCTCCAGGGTACAGGTTCCGACCAGTCCTGTGTAACCCATCCTGGTCCTGACTGGCCCTGTGTCAATTGTGCAGGTCTTGACGGCGTGACGGGTGCAGATCCCGACTGGTTCTGTGCCAGGGGTAAAGATCCCGACCGGTTCTGTGTAAGAGGTACATGTCGCGACTAGTGCTACGTTGGAAGTACAACTCCTGACGGATCTGCACAATATCACGAGTACGTTTGACATGCGTGTCGACGCCGGCAGGAAGTGTTGGACGCTCTTTCCGCCGTCAGACGAACGGTTCCTGTACCCCACGAGAATCCCGTATGAAGAGTCAACCGTGTTCAGTACTGCCAATCTTCGACGACCCGACTTGCGAAGGTTTCCAGGTCAGTGACACGTGACCCGACATCGGACGGTTCATAGGTCACCGTCTCGCTTTCAGACCTGGTGCAGTTTCGAGGCCAGCTCCCTCTCCTCACGAGCTAGCGCCTGGAGCGCTTCCAATGTAAGGTCAGTGACACTGGGCCGCTCCGATGCACCAGGCCAGCCGCTTACACAGGGAGGGATGGCTGTTGACGCGACGCGGCGAAACACGACAGCAATGGGGTCTGGCTGGTGCCGGCGAACCGCTCACCGGTGTGTTGGCTGCTGCCGCTCGTGTCGCCTGCCACACCGGTGTGTTGGGTGTCGCCTGCCACACCGGTGTGTTGGCTGCTGCCGCTCGTGTCGCCTGCCACACCGGTGTGTTGGCTGCTGCCGCTCGTGTCGCCTGCCACACCGGTGTGTTGGCTGCTGCCGCTCGTGTCGCCTGCCACACCGGTGTGTTGGCTGCTGCCGCTCGTGTCGCCTGCCACACCGGTGTGTTGGCTGCTGCCGCTCGTGTCGCCTGCCACACCGGTGTGTTGGGTGTCGCCTGCCACACCGGTGTGTTGGCTGCTGCCGCTCGTGTCGCCTGCTGTTCGCCGCTCGTGCGCCGCCACACCGGTGTGTTGGCTGCTGCCGCTCGTGTCGCCTGCCACACCGGTGTGTTGGCTGCTGCCGCTCGTGTCGCCTGCCACACCGGTGTGTTGGCTGCTGCCGCTCGTGTCGCCTGCCACACCGGTGTGTTGGCTGCTGCCGCTCGTGTCGCCTGCCACACCGGTGTGTTGGCTGCTGCCGCTCGTTCCTGCCGCTCGTGTCGCCCGCCACACCGGCGTGTTGGCTGCGCCGCCGTGTCGCCTGCCACACCGCTGCCACACCGGTGTGTTGGCTGCTGCCGCTCGTGTCGCCTGCCACACCGGTGTGTTGGCTGCTGCCGCTCGTGTCGCCTGCCACACCGGTGTGTTGGCTGCTGCCGCTCGTTCGCCTGCCACACCGGTGTGTTGGCTGCTGCCGCTCGTGTCGCCTCCACACCGGTGTTGGCTGCCGCTTTCGCCTGCCACACCGGTGTGTTGTCTGCTGCCGCTCGTGTCGCCTGCCACACCGGTGTGTTGGCTGCTGCCGCTCGTGTCGCCTGCCACACCGGTGTGTTGGCTGCTGCCGCTCGTGTCGCCTGCCACACCGGTGTGTTGGCTGCTGCCGCTCGTGTCGCCTGCCACACCGGTGTGTTGGCTGCTGGTGAGGCGGCGGGCAGGACGGGTATCAGGCGGAGGGAGACGGGCGGGATGGATAGCAGGCAGTGGACAGGATGGGAAACAGGCGGCGGGCAGGACGGGTAGCAGTTAGCAGGCGGTTGGCAGGACGGATAGTAGGCGACGAACAGGACGTTTAGCAGGCGGCGGGCAGAACAGGTAGCAGGCAGCGAGTGAGGCGGATAACAGCCCGACAATGACAACACACGCCCGCCTCCCCATCGACAGCGATCATCTTACGTGGCGTCTCGTCCCGCAGATTTGGCATGCACTAACCCACACATAGTGGTGCTGCAGCCCGGAGAGGCGCTGCTCGTGCCCCGACACTGGTGGCACCTGGTGGAAAACCTGGAAACTTCTATTTCTGTCAACACTTGGATTGACTTGGTGAGTGCACCTTTGCCGGTCGGAAATGTATGGGTATGGTCCATGTGCATGGGGACCGATGTGGGCAGCGCCCCCTCAACTTTGGACGACCTTAGCATTTGCCCTGTGGGCGTTGCATGGAAAGAATCAATTTCACAGTGGCTCTTTCCTCTCGCCATAACTTTGGGATAGTTCCTTTGCCTGTGATATGGTTCCATGCTCAAATTGATTCTAAACACGGCATGCACCTTCGTGTTGCAGCCCTTCCATTCTAGTTTTGTGTTCGATAGTGGTACCGCTGTAGCGGAAGAAACACGTCACCGGTGCACCAGAATGTCATGGTTTGAATTGGAAGGAACACCAAGCTAGGAATGCTCTTTCACTCTTGCCTCATATTATCAAACAGTGTTCTACTTTCCAGATCGAATTATCCAATATCACCAACAACTGAATGAAAAAAGCATGAAGCAATGAAATAAGAATGGGAAATTGTTATATGGGCAGCATGAATGCGAATGAATGCATTCTATTCTGTTCCAGTTACGTAGCCAAGGGGTGGGGTGGAGGGGACAGCCGCCACCCTCCCCCTGGAGGGTCGGAGGGGACTCTCAAGGCGCCGGTGCAGGAGGCCCTTACGGGTCCCTGGGCCGGCGTGAAGGGCCCCTGGATCGACGTGAAGGGTTCCTGAACCGACGAAAGGGGCCCCAGGCTGACGGAAAGGGTCCCGGGTCGATGAAGAGGGTCCAGAGTCAACGGAGAGTGCCATCAGGAAGATGTTGAGGGTCCTTAGCTGGGATAATGTGAAGGGCTTCTAGATTGACGGAGGGGGTCCCAGATAGTTGGAAGGTCCCCGGGCTGGTGGAGAGGGCCCTGAACCAATATGAGGGGCCCAAGGACTGTCGGCGGAGCCCAAACCGAAGAAAGGGCGCTGACCCAATGGACAGGGCCCAAGCGTATGAAAAGTAGCCTTCGGCTTGCCAGAAATGGCCCTGGTTTGTCAAAGAGGGCCTGTGAGACGACGAAGGCGGCCCTAGTTGCCGGAGAGGACCTCGGGCCGTCAGAAATGGCCCGGCTCTGAAACACTGGAGCTGACAGATGGGCAGAATATGGCTGATGCTCCAAACGCGGGAATTAGATAATATCGGACGTCCGGTGGACTCTGTTTTCGCCCCGGCGGTCCCGAACGAACGCGTAGTTATTGCCTATGACGAGCGCGAACGAACGTTTTGTGTTGCCGAATCAGTGTACCTGTTTTGCACGTGCCGCTAGTAACGTGGCAGCCGGTGACTGTGGCAGGAGGCCGACCACGCCGCCCGACTGGAGGAGGCCCTGGTGCGCACACTGGTGTCGCGGCTGCCAACTTGTGACGTCTCTCACCGGCTACTGCTCAACGACCCCACCGAGGTGAGGTGGAGTGTAAGTGGCGATGCCTTGGTGGGATGGGGTGCAGATGATGATGCCGAGGTGAGGTGAAGTGCGGGTGATGATGCCGAGGTGAGGTGCGGGTGATGACGCCGAGGTGAGATGAGGTGCAGGTGATGACGTCGAGGTGAGGTGAGGTGCGGGTGATGATGCCGAGGTGAGGTGCGGGTGATGACGCCGAGGTGAGGTGAGGTGCAGGTGATGACGCCGAGGTGTGGTGAGGTGCAGGTGCTGACGCCGAGGTGAGGTGAGGTGCAGGTGATGACGTCGAGGTGAGGTGAGGTGAGGTGCAGGTGATGACGCCGAGGTTGGGTGGGGTGCATTAGATTGACCGAGTTTAGGTGGCAAAAAAAGTTGCTATCGCTTCGAATACTCGTGGGGGTGCCAGTCAAGGAGGGAGATGGTCGTCTCGAAACTGAAACGTCGTGGATTCGATACCCACCTGTTGCTGCTCGTTGTCCACAACCAATCGGTGTGATGTTGCCTACGCTACATGGACAAAGCAGCCTATGTGAAAAACTACCAGCCATTGGAATAATTGCATCTTGATCTTCCACCAAGTATTTTGCTCTTTTCCTATCTCGTCATTTTGAAACGTCTAGGATGTTATGAAACTCGGCGACGCATTCTGTCTGTACCATACGCTGACCCCCCCCCCCACACACACACACACGCAAGCACATAAACATCTTACTACATTCCCTGAAGTGTGCGCCAGTCTGATTCACATCACCTGTTCCTAATATCTATGAAGGCAGGCATTTCGGGCCTTATTGTTGTCACTCCACTCAGTATCACTTGAACCCAGAGGCCGTCCTTGACCAGCCGTTGCTTGCCCCTCTCCCCAGACTTGGTGGTCCCTGGAGTAGTGTCTGACCACCCTACACAGGGCAGCAGGGCCGTCCTTGACCAGTCGTTACCTGCCCCCAGACTCGGTGGTCCCTGACTCCCTGGAGCAGTGTCTGACCACCCTGCAGACGGCAGCGGGGTCGTCCTTGACCAGTCGTTACCTGCCCCCAGACTCGGTGGTCCCTGGAGCAGTGTCTGACCACCCTGCAGACGGCAGCGGAGGTCGTCTGCCGACCCCGACCGCCGCCGGCGTGCACGGACAAGCGCGCCTTCTGGGCGGCGTTCCGTGCGTGGTCGGGCAGCCGACGTGTGCCGGCCAGCTCGGCCTCGGCGCTGGCCGCCGGCCGCCAGCCGTCCGCCACAGACGTCACAGACAGTGACGTCACGCGTGCGTCTGACGCCGAGCGTGTGCTGGTGGCGCTGTCCGAGGCGCTCACCGAGCCGGCGGTGGTGGCGTGCGCCGCGGCAGCCTTCCTGGCGGCGCTCCGGCGCAGGCGGCCCCTCAGCGAGGCGGTGTCTCGGGCACCCGAGCAGCACTTCACCGACATTGTCGAGTGAAGGAGGAAGGCACCGTGTAGGCCTGAGACAACACGTGCCGGGGACGCTGTGAGGGTGGGAGTGGGGGGGGGGGTCGTGTGTTTCAGACATTGGTTCTAGTGTAGGACATTTTGATATTTGTGGATGATGCTGGAACATTGGGATGTGTGCTATGCATGATGGCAAATCTGGAAGACCATTGACGTGAAGGTGTGCACCACTTTGTGTAACATGGAAGTGTGTGGACCCCTTTACAACTTTGTACTTCATGTTGAGGCATATTTGATATTTTTTTAGAAGGAATTGCTCAGATTCCCACTTGATTGGTGTGTTACCGATCAGTGGCGCAGCCAGGATTTTCCTAAGGGGGGGGGGCGATGAAAACGGCAGTGAGAAAGAGAACGTTTTCGGTACACTGCGTGGCGAAAATCTTGCCTGATCTGGTGTATTTTTGGTTGCTAAGGGGGATGGGACGAATCCCCTTGGCTGCGCCTCTGTTACCCGACTACTTGATGTATTAATATGTGTAACTTTAGACGTGAATAAGTATGCAGCGCTTATCCGAAACGTGTGTAGCGATCCAGTCGTGTTTGTGTTGTACAACTGAGGCCTAAAAGGCCCTCCCCACTACAGATCCGGCGTTTCCCCCAAATCGGCATCGATCACTATGTGTGTTTGAACAACAGGGTACATGCTTCTAAAACCAGCACAAACCTAGCATGCAACGAAACAATAAACAGTGCAAAGGAACACATCAGAGCACGCAGTGGAAAACCTGAAATAAGTTGTAGTACATAGCACCGCATGGCAGAACACAGCCATCTCGGTCTCCGCTGATGCGCAACGTTGAGTCTAGAAACGAGAACGTTGGAAATCCGACATTAATATTGGAAGCGAGGTATTATATATGCATATTGATGCCATGGTCGCAGGATTGGTCTGAAAGTGGTGGTGGGGGCAGAATAGATTTTAATGCAAATTCTTAACGCTCAACGTCATGGGTTTAATTCATAAGACCTAGAAATGTGGGGAACATGACACCCTGACCCCCCCCTCCCCATGTTTCTACGCCCATGGCTGCAATCACGATTTACAAAGTTTTTAGCGGAAGGTTGAAGCTGTAGAAATACTATAAAAAGTCATACTGATTTTCTTGAAAACTAGTGGCATGTTTCGATCAAAATGTCCTTTTAGAAGTATGCCGATGTTACAACCCGTGTAAAATCGAATAGTTTCTTATTGGTGGCAATTGTTCGTTGTCCCAAAACCGACCGGCCTTCCCCTCTCGGTGCTTCTGGTTCCTGGAGGTTGCTGGAGAACACCAGAGGCACAGCAATAGTCTAAAGGTGTCATGACATAGAGATGCTTTTTTAATCAAATGATGCTGTTTATTGATCCTAGTATTCAAAGGCTCAAAACATTTTGTACGTGGATCACTCGTTTATTTATCGTTTTCATTGCACATCATGATATCTTTTCTGCTTGCGAAGCCTTTTTCTGAGCTCAGCACGAAACTAAACTGGTATTCCTGTGGCCCCGTAGTATTCTGTGGCAAGACCCTCCCCCCCCCCCGTCTACTTCTCTATTAACCAAATATCGTTGATTGGCAACACAATTATATTCTGACCCTCTTCCTCTGGCACCTCCCACTTTGTAGGACGCTCCTACGCCCATGACACGAAGATGCATGGGCGGAGACGAAGACACGAAGATCCTATAAATGCATGCTGCCGATGCATTTATAATACCCGGCTTCTACCCTCTGTCAACCGGGCCGGGACCCTCTCCTTTAACCGGGCCGTGACTTCCGTCAATAGGGGCCTCTCCACGTCCGCCCGCGGGCACTCTCCGTCTACTTGGGGCCCTTTTCATCGACTAGGGACCCTCTGCATCAGCACATGGAGCCAATTATGTTGGTCCAGGAGCTCTTCACGTTGGTCCCTGGTCCCACCTGGTCATCCAGTCTCTTCAGCTCCCGGGGGGGGGCTCCAGCTCACAAGTGGGGTACGGGCCCCTTCAGATATCAAGGGGCCATTCAGTTCCTACTGGTCCCTCCAGCTCCTGAACATTGTTGTCCATATGAAAAAATCATCGGCATTCGGGTGATTGTCGTACCATGCATTTTTTAAGTCGACGAAAGAAACCGCGCTTCGAGCGATTATAACGTTTTGTTCTGACTTTCAAATGGCCCCCTTCTGGTGTTATGGGGAGAGGAAGGAGCGTGCTCCTTGGAATCTCCGTCAGTTTTGCGCTGTTTTTTTATTGGGGGGGGGGGGGGGGGCTGTATCATTTTGGCAGAGGGCTACTTCGCCCAGCTCCCATTTATTACCATACAAAACCTGAGCGTTCCAAGGGGCGGGGAAGTGGGCACGGGCTACGCTAAAGAGGAATTGGCTTCCCCTGGCCCTCTGACGACGCCCGTGCATTCAGCACATTCTTATAAGTACAGACCAGTACCTGTTCAAAAAAGCTGCCGAGGCAGTATCCCGTCTCAAGGTTGTCGCCCTTCTCACGGTTGACGACATTTCATCCTCTTCCCGCGGTGACGGATCCGGGGGAAAATGGGGGCATGTGTTCTTCCCCCCCCATCCAATAGCCACATTGTGCCCCTTCGACCGTAAAAAGGCACTCCTCCAGGATGATTGATGTAACCCCCTCCCCTCCTGTTCAACGGGCTTTTCAGCCGATGACGCCCACTCCGGAAAAAAATGGCGCCAATCCAGAACAAGTGCCCTCCCCTTATCAAAATTGCTGGATCCACCCCTGCCTTCTTGCTGCCGATATCGTGAGCTCGGCGGTCAGCGCTCTTTATCTGGCGTGATTTTGCTGGGATTAGACCTCCTGCTCGTAGATCTTCTGGTTATGGACCTTATGACCGTAGACCTAACGGCGAATCTCATCACAATCGGCCGACGGCGGGCCGCCGGCCGCCAGCCAGCAGCAACTGACAGTGTGGCGGCGGCGCGCGTGGTGTTGGTGCGGGTGGTTGTGTGCGGGCGGCCCCGCCGTGCATGCAGCCAGAGATTTGGTGTCCAGCTCGGAGACCGCCCGTTCTAGCCCGGGTAAGTGAGGTCATCGGTGCCGACGGGGTGCGTCTGGATTTGGACGTATTTTTTGTGGCGCACGTGGCTCTGTCAACGTGCGCATCTCAGCCGCGGTGTTTCAAAGTTCCTCGCGGAGAAATATCGCTGTGGCGGTGGCACGAAAACCGCCGGAAGGTTGGGTGGAGGACGAGCCATCCTGAAGTCGATTCTTTCTATACAGCGCCCACCTTGTCGATGTTGAAACTTCCAAAGTTATTCCGCTGCCAACTTCGCCCTGGTTCCTCCGCCCTTGCGCTGTGGTCTGTTGCTGTAGTGCGTCGGCGACAGGGAAACGAGAACCGGAGGGTCGGAGGGTTAGCGGGTCAGCGTCACTCAACTTTGGGCTGGGTGTGACGACCCTCAACTTTTAGAATAGGTAGAAGTGCATTTTAGGAATATATACTTAGGGTAGCTTATTTTTTGTATTGACGGCGTTTGTCGATCAGGATTCAGATTGGGGACCCTATTTATTATACCTATTCTCTTTCCTGGTTCCGAGGCTCCCACAATCGGTTTTGCGCTTAGCCATTATGCCTATGGGCGGTAACTGGACCAAATATACTTGAAACGATATTTTTAGAGTCCACACCCCTGATTTAGGGGTTGGCATATACAATGCCTAAGTTGTTCTCCCGATCGTCTCACCTGAGCTATTTAATTTCCTCCCGACTGGAACAACAATGAATCATATGTGAATGTGGCAGCGTCGGTGCCTCAAACAGAATTGTCACAGTAGGACGCAATTTTCCCTTCCCGCCCGTGACGATTTGAAAACTTAATTGGCCTTCATGCGTCATACGACTTTCAACGGTTGGTCGTTTTATGACATCGGCCTTGAAAGTTATGGCTGACAGCACGAATTCGACCATCATGGAGGGTGTTGCGGTGCTCTGGTGGAACTTCCCCTCCCCCAATGCCGTCGAGGTTTAACATGGGACCTGTGGACTTTAGCACCAATTCGACCATCATGGAGGGTGTTGCGGTGCTCTGGTTGAACTTCCCCTCCCCCAATGCCGTCGAGGTTTAACATGGGACCTGTGGACTTTGACTGGAAAGAATGACACGGAAAACCCATTCCCCAATCACTTTGGAAAGCTTCCACCCCTCACGCTGTTGCCGTGCTTATGGTTATATAAATGCACAATTCCTACGGGATAATCTGTGTTAAATCAGGAGTCCACTGCAGTAATTACAATCATCCGGTCAGCCCGAGTCGTCGAGCAATAATTGTATATAAGAGGAGAATTTGGTACGTTGCTCCTGATTGACCCATGCTAACTTCGATTTCGATAACTTCGAATGCCTTACCAGCACGACAGTCAAGTTCCCATGACCCACCATCTAACCCTGACAATTTGCCTTGCTAGTTCTCTTGGCCTTCAAAACCTCAAAAGAAGGCAGAATATCTCACCGTGCGTGGGAAACGCAATCCTTTCTCCGCGCTGATACAGGTGCACTTGAAGAAATGCGTATAAGTAGCCATATCCGAACGGCATCTGCTGATGGAATTCTCCCGTACTTGCATCGGGTTGTATGGCTCTGATCAGCTCTGGTATTGTCCGACAGTGACGAAATTGACAGCTGCGTGTGAAGGCGTCAGGCAACCGAACACAAAGGGTGACGTGCCCACTAACTGCGACTGCAGGGGAGGGGGGTGGGACTTGTTCACGTTGAATAAATGTGTATTTGGAGGCTGATGCACAAGACATCTTACGTTGTCGACATTTTCTGTCGATAATGACGAGAGTATGTTATTGTCATGGCTGTCGAGATGGGGTGGGGGGGGGGGTCCCTTCTGGTTTGGTACTCTGCTATTGTTAATTTATAATTTTCCACATTCAATCTGAAAGTATGTCTTGAAAATAAGGAATTGGACCTATGACCTCGTGAGGGATCTCCAGCCCTGGTTATCGTAGTGCTGTTTTCGAGCTGATCCCGGCTGCGTGCATAGCTAGGGTCAAGGGCGTCACCACCTCCAGTTTCCAGGTGGGGTTCGGACCCCAGGCACCTCACTGGTGGCGACGTCCATGGCTAGCGTTACTATAGTTTTGGAGGACTTGGGCTCTTACAATTCCTGGATGACATTTGAACATTGGAAGCCATGAACCAGAACAAACGCTTTGAATTCAACTTTAGCAATGCTGGGCCCCCTGGATATTTGTTAACCTCATCCCTGCCTGAGTTATTTGAATATCTAACCAGCTTCAAGACCACGATGGATGAGATTCATAGGTGATAAAAAGATAATGATCTTGGTTCCTCAGATTAATCGTTCGCAGTGAAGGGACAAACTTTGCCACACGTACTGCGTGTCGTTTCCGAGACCTATTCAGAATTTATTGAGTGCCGCACTGCGCGAGACTTTAAGATCGTCCGAGTCACTTCGTCACTTCTTCGGGCCTTCTTCGGGCAGCGAGTCTTCAAGCAAGATTGACGCTTTAAATGCAGGCAGCAGCGACGTTGTTTAAGTGCTCTGTTCCATCTTTTGGGCGGTATCAACCAGGAGTGTTGTTTTCTGAACATGTTTCGTAGTGCTCAAGCAACCATGGGCGTCAACACGATAGGGGTCGGGGATGCGACCCCCCAAAAAAGGTTCCTGAAATTTAACGTCACGCCTATGGTGTTGCATGTAAAAGGTCGACCTTAAGATTCTCGTCCAAGGGTGGTCTCCCCCTGACCCGTTTGGTCAGGGGGAGGGGGGGGGGGGACGCACACACCCATGTAAACTCATTATTGTATCGTACTATGGATCACCATGGGGTTAATGATAAAATGCGCTTTCTGGGGTGAGAGCTAGTGGGATACTTGAAGCTGCTTGAAAGGTGGTCTCGCTTCATCAACAAAAGCTTAACCAAGAGGGGAGCTGTTATCCTTTGGAAGGTCTAGTAATGCGAAAAGTAAGGCTGACAATCTAAAAGACATTAGAGGGACTGGCTGAGAGGCAGGGGTGTCACTTTGTATATGCTAAGGAGCGTGCGTGGTGCAGTCGTCGGTATGGGCCCGGAACTGCCTCGCTGCCCTGCTCAGTAGCCAGTAGCCAGTGTCCACCGCCCGCCAACCATCGCCCACCGTCCGCCACCTACCGCCCACCACCCACCGCCCACCACCCACCACCCACCGCCCACTATCCACCGCCCACCGCCCACCGACGACCACCGGTGGTGGCTGCCGAGCGGCCAGCACAGCCCCGGCCGCCCCACACTGCACTGCCTCGTCAGCACAACAAAGTGGCGTGCGAAGCGCCGCAGGCACACCACCAATGACTCGTTCACTGGCGCCTCCGTCCACTGGCGCCGCAGGCACATCACCAATGGCTGCCGTCCACTGGCGCCGCAGGCACACCACTAATGACCGCCGTCCACTGACGCCGCAGGCACACCACCAATGGCCGCCGTCCACTGGCGCCGCAGGCACATCACCAATGGCTGCCGTCCACTGGCGCCGCAGGCACACCACTAATGACCGCCGTCCACTGGCGCCGCAGGCACACCACCAATGGCCGTCGTCCACTGGCGCCGCAGGCACACCACTAATGACCGCCGTCCACTGGCGCCGCAGGCACACCACTAATGACCGCCGTCCACTGGCGCCGCAGGCACACCACCAATGGCTGCCGTCCACTGGCGCCGCAGGCACTACACCAACGACTGTCGTTGTATAATGCATGGTGAAGACCTCTGTGGGATATGGCTGTGGTACAGGTCACGGGTGGTCCGACCCCCGACCCCGACCGACAGGGTCGTAATCAGCGGCGGCCGAAGGGGTATTGGTGTATTGGATCCAGGGGAAGCTGGGGGCATCAGCACTCCCTATGGAGATGTGACGCCCCTCCGACTGGAATAGGGTGACCCTTGGGTACGTTCGAGGGCACCCTCCCCGCCCCCTCTGATTTTTCAGTGCCGGATCTCGAGGGGGGACCTGTGGCATGTGTGTTCCGGCCGCAGATCGTCCCCCACGGGCGCGTCGCCGCCGAGGGGGTCTGGCACCCCTCCCAAACTTCTGGGGATGGGGCACCCCTCCCCAAACTTCTTGAAGATTAACATTACGCCTGTGACATTGGATGGAAAGAATAGACCTTAAAAAAACCTAGTCTCTCGAATCCCAAATCCTTGGCGACACTAATTCAATTTCAAAACTGGATGACAGGGGCAGGTTCTATATTCTTCCCCTTTTGACCGTGCTGTTCAACGGTGTAACCGCCTTCCGTTTCCGGGTAGGAGTCAAACCACGGAGCGTAAGATTTTTCTTCCGTGTTAGAGGGCTAAGAGGTGGTGGTGGTGAAAAAGCCCAGGTGACCTCCGAACTCCGAACCCCAGGGAACCCAGCGGTGGCAACGCTCATGGTGCTTCTTATGATTCTGCTGGTGTGACGTCCGAATGCATTTCGGATGAAAAGTGATTAGGTGAGGAACCGAAATTTTTCATCGGTAAATCGAGCAATGTTCAGCCCAGCTGAGAGTTGCGGACTCAAGAACCTACAGTTAGTTTGAAGCTAATAACTGAGTCTTCATGGCATATTGCGAAGCATGCTGATATTAAGGTGAAATAAACAAAAAGCGCACAGTCCGCAGGCACAGTCCCCGATCCGAACCACACGCATCTATACCACGCAACCACACACACGATCACCGATCCCATTCGCATACCGCCACCCCCACCCCCGATTCCAACCGCACTCTCCCTTGGATCTTAACCGCACTCTCCCTTGGATCTTAACCGCACTCCCGTCCCCCGATCCCAACCGCGCACTCCCAGATCCTAACCGCACACCCACCCTGCTCTTCTATCCAATCGCACCCTCCATCCCGGTCCCAACCCCACATCGCCTGCTCCCCGGTCCCAACATATCTTGCATCTTTCCGGATCGTGAGAGCAGCGGCCCATGTTCCCGATTTCTGTCGGTCGGGCTCGTCTTCCGGCCACGCCAGACTAGGTCATGCTCGGGCGGCGAGCGAGGAGCAGGTTAGTGTGTGGCATGGCCGGCAGCGGTGCGGCGGCGCCGTGCTGCACCGGTCGGTGCTGCACCGCCCGGCCGGCAGTTCCGCGCGCTCTCGCGGCGTGATTGTACCTCGGCGGGCGGCGTGACGGCCGGCCGCACTCCGCGCAAGGTGAGCCGTGAGTCACCGGCCAATGCCGCCGCCGGCGCCGGCGCCGCCGCTTCCGCCGCGCCGCGCCACAAGCGCCGGCTTTGCCGCACGACGGCGCGCGGCCGCTCGTAGCCGCTACGATGCGGGGCCGACGGCGGCCGCGGCGCGGCGCCACCGTCGCCGGTTACCTCAGCGGAGCGAGACCGAACGGCGCCCTCGCCGTGTCGGTCGGCGGCCACCTGGCCGGCCGGACAGGAGGACCGTGTATGGAGGGTGGGAAGGGACGCGAGGCGCGGCGCCGCCGGGCCGGCCTGGCAGGAGAGGTGTACTGAGGATGGGAAGGGAGGCGCGCCAGGTCGTGAGAACCCACGGCGCGCCCAGCTGGCCGGGCGCCCGATCGCTCACGCTATCGTGGCGGCCAATTCCAGACCGATCACGATGACCGATTGGGCTGTGACGAGTCGTGGCGAGGAGTGCGCACGAGCGGCTCGGCCGGCGGCCGACCACCGATGACCTCTGACCGCCGGTGACCCGGCGCCGAGCGGCGGGTCGGTAACGACGCCGGCGCGGCCCCGTCTGCGGTGCGCGGTCGTGGTTGAGCGCCGAGGCAGGCGTCGCGCCGTCGCCTGCGGCCGCCGCGCCGTCGCCCGCGGCCGCCGCAACATTTCCCAGGCACGGGCGCTAAATGACTCCGTAGTCGGCGCGCCCTTAAACCCAAATAATCAATCAACATTTCCCAGGCGGCTTCAGTTGTGTGTACAACAGTGTGTCGCATCGGCCTCGGACAGAACACGTCTGACAGTGGGCCAGGTTCCGGGTTGCGCCCCACATCCGGGCACTTAGCCGGCCCTGTTCCATCCATTTCTCGGCGGCATTTCACGATCGACCATGACTAGCGGTGCTCGGCATGCAACGCGGGAGGCCGAGCCAATGTGAATTACCCTGGGAGTCGGCGGACGCAGTCGGTGTCGGCGGACCGCCCACGCTCGCGGGCAAGACGTGCCCGACCGGCAGCTCACACGACGCACGCGAATGACCACGGCCAGACACCGGTGTGACCGACACACGCGCACACGCGCATACAAAACTTGTTTTGCCGGCCGCCGCCGGAAGCATCAGCGGACTGCGAGCCAGGTAAACACAACTACCGGCTGGTGCCGTCGGCAGGGGAGGAGACGCAGTCGGGTATGAAACGCGACTGCCGGCCGGTGTACGTCGACAGGGGAGGAGGTGCGATCGGGTGTACGTCGGTAGCGGAGTAGGTGCGGTCGGGTGTACGTCGGCAGGGGAGGAGGTGTACGTCGGTAGCGGAGTAGGTGCGGTCGGGTGTACGTCGGCAGGGGAGGAGGTGTACGTCGGTAGCGGAGTAGGTGCGGTCGGGTGTACGTCGGCAGGGGAGGAGGCGCGGTCGGGTGTACGTCGGCAGGGGAGGAGGCGCGGTTGGGTGTACGTCGGCAGGGGAGGAGGCGCGGTCGGGTGTACGTCGGCAGGGGAGGAGGCGCGGTTGGGTGTACGTCGGCAGGGGAGGAGGCGCGGTCGGGTGTACGTCGGCAGGGGAGGAGGCGCGGTGTACGTCGGCAGGGGAGGAGGCGCAATCGGGTGTACGTCGGTAGCGGAGTAGGTGCGGTCGGGTGTACGTCGGCAGGGGAGGAGGCGCGGTCGGGTGTACGTCGGCTGGGAAGAGGCGCGGTCGAGTGTACGTCGGTAGCGGAGGAGGCGCGGTCGGGTGTACGTCGGCAGGGGAGGAGGTGTACGTCGGCAGGGGAGGAGGCGCCGTCACGTGCGAATCGCCGGCGACGTCGCCACCAGCCAGCCGACTATTTTCGTTTGCTATGGTTGGTCGGCCGTCGCGCCGTCCCGTTCCGTTCGTGACGTCCGCGGCGCGGCGGCGTGCCGAGAGGGGAGCTGACGAGGAGGGAGCCGCGGCCAGTCGCGGTCGATGCCCAGCCGTCTGTCGGCACCGAGAGCCAGACTATGTGCAGACGTGCGCGCGCCACAACGGCACAAGGCCGCCGGTCGGCTCACTCGCCGCTGGGGGAGCGGAGCAGAGAGGATGTGGTATGGTCAGCATTGTCAGCATGACAAGTGGTAGTCCGCTGTTATATGCTGTAGCTTCGGCGCGTTGTCAGCGCTACCCAAGTGATCCGTCATCAAGACCTTGTGGTCTATGCCAGATAGGTAGGCACGCTTGTGCTGCCGTGCTTATGCAGCGCGTAGCGTTCAGGAATCGCCATTCGTTCCTGCTGCCTCCACGGCTTGCGAAACGTCGCTCGGCAGCCATAGAGTCCGCTGTGTCTGGCGACCGGCTGGCCAATATTTCGTACTACGGCTGCCACAGCTTCTTCCACGGCTGCCACTACCAATACCACGGCTGCCGCTGCTCCTACCACGGCTGTCGCGGCTGCCACTGCTCGTACCACGGCTGTCGCGGCTGCCACTGCTCGTACCACGGCTGTCGCGGCTGCCACTGCTCGTACCACGGCTGTCGCGGCTGCCACTGCTCGTACCACGGCTGCCGCGGCTGCCACTGCTCGTACCACGGCTGCCGCGGCTGCCACTGCTCGTACCACGGCTGCCGCGGCTGCCACTGCTCGTACCACGGCTGCCGCGACTGCCACTGTTCATACCACGGCTGCCGCGGCTGCCGCTGCTCGTACCACGGCTGTCGCGGCTGCCACTGCTCGTACCACGGCTGCCGCGGCTGCCACTGCTCGTACCACGGCTGTCGCGGCTGCCACTGCTCGTACCACGGCTGTCGCGGCTGCCACTGCTCGTACCACGGCTGCCGCGGCTGCCACTGCTCGTACCACGGCTGCCACAGCTACTACGGCTGCTACGGCTCCTACCAATGCAACGCATAACACATTCGCGATCTTGTGAAAAATATTGAGACGTCGAGAAGGAGTGATATTGGGAATAAGTGTCGCGATGCTCCGTTCTATTTCAGTAAACCTGCTGTATGCAAATGGAAGAGTGTTGGGCAACGCATTATAAATTCCCGCGTGAATGGGAATTGCAACCCAGAATGGTGCTCCTGAATGGTGACCAAGTAGCATTACCATGTTTTTTTTTGTGACTACAAAATAATTCGGGTTTCTTTCACTTCATTTCCTTTGGATCCAAATACTTTTTTCCAACCTGACTGCAAGAATTCACGTTGTAGAAATTGACGCGCAACAGGATCAGCATCATTCCGAAATGATTTAGAAAAAGGATTTTCATTCCCATTATTTTGCATTCTTTGTGTATAAACACCGTGTTAAATCTCAGCAACATGCGAGCCAGTGGAGGGGTGTAGTGGAGCCGACCCATTCGCCAACAGCACGAGAAGTTCCAGCCGAGAACGGGGCGGCACCGCGCCCCGCCCCCATCCCGTCGTCCAGCCTCCCGCCGTCCAGCCTCTTGCCGTCCCGCCGTCCCGCCTCCCGCCGTCCCGCCTCCCGCCGTCCAGTCTCCCACCGTCCAGTCTCCCACCGTCCAACCTCCCGCCGTCCAGTCTCCCACCGTCCCGCCTCCCGCCGTCCAGTCTCCCACCGTCCCGCCTCCCGCCGTCCATCCTCCCGCCGTCCAGCCTCCCACCGTCCAGCCTCCCACCGTCCAGCCTCCCGCCGTCCAGTCTCCCACCGTCCCGCCTCCCGCCGTCCAACCTCCCCCCGTCCAACCTCCCGCCGTCCAGCCTCCCGCCGTCCAGCCTCCCGCCGTCCAGCCTCCCGCCGTCCAGCCTCCCGCCGTCCAGTCTCCCACCGTCCCGCCTCCCGCCGTCCAACCTCCCCCCGTCCAGCCTCCCGCCGTCCAACCTCCCGCCGTCCAGCCTCCCGCCGTCCAGCCTCCCGCCGCCCAGCCTCCCGCCCTCCAGTCTCCCGCCGTCCCGCCTCCCGCCGTCCAGCATCCCGCCGTCCAATCTCCCGTCATCCAGTATCCAGCCGTCCCGCCTCCAGCCGTCCAGCCTCCCGCCGTCCAGCCTCCCGCCATCCAGTATCCAGCCGTCCCGCCTCCCGCCGTCCAACCTCCCGCCGTCAAGCCTCCCGCCGTCCAGGCTCCAGCCGTCCAGCCTCCCGCCGTCCAACCTCCCGCCGTCCCGCCTCCCGCCGTCCAACCTCCCGCCGTCCAACCTCCCGCCATCAAGCCTCCCGCCGTCCAGCCTCCAGCCGTCCAGCCTTCCGCCTCCCGCCGTCCAACCTCCCGCCGTCCAGCCTCCCGCCTCCCGCCTCCCGCCGTCCAGCCTCCCGTCGTGCCGTGCTGCCGTCCCGCCTCCCGCCGTCCAGCCTCCCGCCGCCCAACCTCCCGCCGTCCAGCCTCCCGTCGTGCCGTGCCGCCGTCCAGCCTCCCGCCGCCCAACCTCCCGCCGTCCCGCCTCCCGCCGTCCAGCCTCCCGCCGTCCAACCTCCCGCCCTCTAGCCTCCCGCCGTCCAACCTCCCGCCGTCCAGCCTCCCGTCGTGCCGTGCCGCTGTCCATCCTCCCGCCGTCCAGCCTCCCGTCGTGCCGTGCCGCCGTCCAGCCTCCCGCTGTGCCGCGGCAGCCGTTCTCCCACATCAGACATGCGGCGGTCGCCGTCCGCGACTGGCATCACGTGGCGACGTGCCGTGGGCGGCGGCACGTCGATGGCCCGCCCGACAGCCGGTCAGGTGTCATGTGGTAGGTCGGTTGTGGGGGAGACCGGCCTGATGGACTGTGATGCGGTGACAGCGCGGCTCCTCTCTCATCTCGGTCGGAACTACTCATGTGGCTCCGCACGCTTCAGTGCTGAGAATCTTTGTCCGCTTCCCCGAGCCAAAGTAGAATAGTCACAGCCGAGCTGGGCCACAGACGTTCGCTTGGCGCGGGTCCGGTGGCGCCGGCGGGCGCTTCCGTTTTTGTATGCCAACATTCGTCGAATCATGAGTCATTTTAGTGCATCGCGTGCTCTTCGCCTGAAAGCCGACGGCGTAATTTACCATGCACGGCGTATGCAACTGATCCATGTCAGCAACCTGTCTGCTACAGCACCAGCAACAGCAACACGTCTGACTGCTAACCTCTGCCCTTCGACAGGGATCTCATGTTTGACACGTGACCTGGGTGGCTCGGCCGCCAGCCACTCCACCCACATCGCGGCTGCAGCGGCAATGTGTGGCGAAACAACACGTGACGGAAGCGTTGCGGTCCCGGTCTGGCTGCGGTCCGGTGCAGTGACGGTCCGTTCCCGTCGGTGGCGCTGTGACGTTGCGCTCCCGTCGGCTCCAGCTGTGACGTTGCGCTCCCGTCGGCTCCAGCTGTGACGTTGCGCTCCCGTCGGCTTCAGTTGTGACGTTGCGCTCCCGTCGGCTCCAGCTGGCACGTTGCGCTCCCGTCGGCTTGAACCGTAGCGTTCCCTCAGTTTGCCGTCGATCTCGTCCATTAGCTTGGTCGTCACCTTGGTGGCCATGAACGATTGCGCCTCGGTTATTCCCCGTCAGAGGGTTTGTACGCGTATGTGAGACGCCAAACCTCCTCGGCTATTCCCCGTCAGAGGGTGTGTTCGCTGGGGTGAGACGCCGAAATTTATCGACTATTCTCCGTCAGAGGGTGTGTGCGCTGAGGTGAGACGCCAAACCTCCTGGGCTATTCCCCGTCAGAGGATGTGTGTGCTGGGTTGGCACGCGAACCCCCTCAGCATGCTCGCTTAGTTTGCATCCGTGCACATAATTTGCGTGCCAAGGCAATCGGCTAACCGTTGAAGGAGCGGGTCCTTTGTTGTCTTGAGTGTGCCTTTTGTTAATTGGTTTGGTGAAGAAAAAAAACGTCATTGATGTAATTTCCGCACTTTTTGTTCATTTTATGCTCGTGATGGAATTTTATCGTTGCCTAGCAACCATTGGCAACATTGGGTGATGTCGCGGTTGTTGAGTGGTGAGGGCATGTCCGTTGTGTCGGGTACGCCGCTGATCGGATTACAAAGAAGCTTCAGTTGCACGTAAGTAGCAGGGTACGTGTTCCGTTACATGTAAGTCCGTGTGCCGACACGGACTTCCAGGGCTTAAGATTAGTTTAAGAGCTCAACAACCGCACGCTAGAATGGTCGATGATGCCAGACTACCACTTGGACAGACTTGTGTACTCACTTGGGTCAGCTGTTGACCGTATCTGACGAATTAGCAGTGGCAGTGGCGTTGGTGGTCCCCGATAAGCCTTGGGTGGTCCACACTTTGTCTGTGTTGAGATGCCCGGACGACGCCGTTCGGTTCTGTCGGAGCCGTCCACTCACACACACAGTGGTGTAGCACGTCACTGTGGAGCACACTCACTTATTCCACTCCACAGTCGGTTGGTTATTGGTTTTACGACACGTCGACCCTTGAGTCATGTAGCGTCGCCAATCTCTCACGCCGATTGGTCGCGGGCGAAGTGTAGCGACAGGTGAGACTGGAACCCACAACCTTTCGATTGTGAGACGAGCATCTTACCCCTAGACCACTCGTCCCCACTGTCATCGGCGCCAGGCCACCGGTGTCATTCACTCTCTCCTGGTGGCTGATCGTCTCTTCCGTTTCGCCCTCTGCTTGCAGCATCCTGTCAGCGTTGCAGTGGTGCACCATGCTGGGGGGGGGCGTCGTCCTGTCCTGCAGGTGATATTTGAGTTATCCGTGCTTCGGCACGACCCAGCACCCATCCATGCAGCCTGCCGAGAGATTCGATCCAGTGCAGCTGTGAGCACCGGCGGGTACGGCTCGCTCTCCGCCGGCTACTGCGGTGTGTACATCTGTACAGCCCTCCGCCAGCCACTGCGGTGTGTACATCTGTACAGCCCTCCGCCAGCCACTGCGGTGTGTACATCTGTACAGCCCTCCGCCAGCCACTGCGGTGTGTACATCTGTACAGCCCTCTCCTCCAGCCACTGCGGTGTGTACATCTGTACAGCCCTCTCCTCCAGCCACTGCGGTGTGTACATCTGTACAGCCCTCCGCCAGCCACTGCGGTGTGTACATCTGTACAGCCCTCTCCTCCAGCCACTGCGGTGTGTACATCTGTACAGCCCTCTCCTCCAGCCACTGCGGTGTGTACATCTGTACAGCCCTCTCCTCCAGCCACTGCGGTGTGTACATCTGTACAGCCCTCTGCCAGCCACTGCGGTGTGTATATCTGTACAGCCCTCCGTCAGCCACTGCGGTGTGTACATCTGTACAGCCCTCCGCCAGCCACTGCGGTGTGTACATCTGTACAGCCCTCCGCCAGCCACTGCGGTGTGTACATCTGTACAGCCCTCCGCCAGCCACTGCGGTGTGTATATCTGTACAGCCCTCCTCCAGCCACTGCGGTGTGTACATCTGTACAGCCCTCCGCCAGCCACTGCGGTGTGTATATCTGTACAGCCCTCCTCCAGCCACTGCGGTGTGTACATCTGTACAGCCCTCCGCCAGCCACTTCGGTGTGTACGGTACGCAGGGCGCAAGGAGCCCAGCCGAACGTCTGAGGCGCTGGTCTCCCTGGAGATGTGGCCCCACTGTCACTGCTGCCAGCCGGCTTGTGGGAGAAAGCCCATCCGCATGCGCCTGGTTGGCGAGTTTTCGGATGAAGTCTGTTTGGCCACTGTTGCGGTTGTTTCCAATGGTGACCCGACAAGAACGTGTACTGAAAATTGATCGGTTATAGGTGCACTGCTGAGGGTGACATGTGAAATTGCTGTGAAAAGGGTCACCACAATTTTGTATCGGCTGCTGGGTCATTTTCCAGGCCGCCTTTGAGCGTGCAGTGATGGCATTATGAAGTGATTTAGCTGCGTGTTGTCACATCCTTACATGTACATTGACTGGATTGTTGCGAGAAACCAGAAATGGAGTCCAGTACAGGTACCGCTTTTGAACGTCCGATCTGTTTGTCCCTTAGCTTCTGACTGAGAGTAGGTGCAGTGTCAACAGCGCTGGTATGCCTGATGGTGAGATTGAACTACTGAACTGCCAGCCACACCACCTCAGGAGCCGAGATGGGATCGCTGATGGGGATGACCGCACACAAGTGAGGGGGGGGGGGGCGCCCTGTGGTGCTTCCGTTCCCGGTTAGTCGGTCAACAACTTTCGATGTGCTCTTTAGATTTGCCACGGGAGCAAATTTATCGCCATATCTCGTAATTTTCGTGTCTTCTGGTAATCGACCCTGTTATTCTTCGTTCCGGTTCACCTCTGGTGTTCTCCGCAATCACAGTGACCCTTTGACACTTGACCAAACACTGGAGGGACTTGAGCTCTTCTATGGGAACATAGGGAGCTCTACATGCGACAGGATGGCACGTCACAGCGGCATCCATGCCGCCAGATGGCGCAGTAGTGACGCACGTGTTGGCCCACTGAGCGCGAGTGATGACGCAGTAGTGACGCACGTGTTGGCCCACTGAGCGCGAGTGATGACGCAGTAGTGACGCACGTGTTGGCCCGCTGAGCGGGAGTGATGACACGATGTGAGGTTGGTCTTGTGACCAAACCGCAGCGGATCAGGCGACCGACAGACCACAGTCCCGTACTCCGTACTTCTCATCTCATCTTATCCAACGGCAACCGCCACGCCACCTGACATGGCTCAATGCAAGTGCATCGATGGTTCTGATATGCGCATATATATATATATATATATATATATATATATATATATATATATATATATATATGTATATATATGTATGTATACCGGCCAAGGCGACTACTTCTGCCCTTGTCAGCTACTAATGGGAAATAATGTGTCTTCAGTACTTATGCAACTTCTAACACATTTCAACAGACAATTTCCTTTCGTAGAGTTCCAAGTTTTAGGTCAACATCAGGTCAGTCCAGGGATGCATAGCCTGGAATGTTGGTGGGTGCGCGTGTCACTGGCGCTTTGGATGCTAAACACGGACTATTTGGTAGGAAAAGTTGGGTGAAGCAGGCTTACAAGGTTGATTTTGCGCGTCCATTTCATTTGGAACTTGAGTAGGGTCAAGATGTTTTTTTTTCTTCTAAGTATGGGAAAATATAATATGTGGACCAAAGCGGAATTTTAGAAGCACATTTTCCAAAAGGGGACTGTTGGATTTGCGTTGGTATCGTCGATATCTTCCTGAGCACAATGTGTTCCGATCATCATCACCTTCAACGCGTGATCACATATTTGATTGTATTGCTTGCTTGCTTGTATTTGACCTTGACCTGGAAGGCGGCCGTGACATTGCGACGTATCGTGACGTTAGACTGCCTTGTGCTTGCATTGCATCATTGGTATTGAACCAGGGAATCAAGTTACTTGACGAGGACGATAAAAACAACTGCGGTGACCGAGTGACTGACCGTACCCATACATTAGCCTATTTGGCTGACCTGGAAGGCGAACGAAATGAGTTAGACGAAGATGTTCTGAGTAACTCGACGAGTTCAGAGATGGAGCTTCTCCATGCCATTCACCGCATCTCTTGATCTAGCGCTGACTAGATGTTAATGGTGGCCGTGGGGCAGTGCAGTATGTTTTTTTTTGTCAGGTGTGAGATGTTGAAGCGATTACGGTAGGATGTCGAAATTCGCAATATAAAATATTTCCCTGAAAATACCGTTTCAGTCTTTGAAGCTCAATCTTAAGCCAATAGCAAATGCAACAGCAGATAGGAAACTCATAAGTGAACGTTTTTGGTTTATTTTGGTAGACACCTAACATAGGGGTCTTAACGAAAACGATAACAAAACCATACTATGAACAAGTAACATGGTATAACAGATCACATCAGAGGTAATCCCTTTGCCTATAGCTGTGCTACAAAATGTTTGTATATCACAATCCGCAATGGTGAGCATAAACATGATGCTTATACACGAGATGCTGTTCAAACCATGCCATGGAGACTTCATAAACACACCTCAAGAAACACCATGTTGATACTTCTTTGGGAAGGATGTCTATCGAATGTTCAGAAAGTAGTATATTCCACCCTATTTCACGAACAATTGATCACTGTCGTGGGGAGGGGTCGGTTTGAACCCCTGCGCGGAGAGTGATGGGAAAATCCGCCGCACTGCGAGGAATGTGTTGTGCCGGAAAGTCGAACAATCATCGATGCCACGGAATGTCACGGTCCTTTCCTTCTCACAGCTCTTTCACTGTTTACGCGGCACACCGCCGTTCGGCGGGGCACCCTGTACCAAACCAACTGTGAGCCAGCGAATCGTGCGGCCGGCGAGCACACCAGTCACGTGACGTGGCGACGTACTGTGGTGGCTGCCTGTGCTGCTGGAATCCACATCAAGTGCATCCGCATGCGCCTTCCTTTGCGCAGACATTGTGAGTACGTCGGAAGAAATGCTGTGATTAAAGTGGTATGAATCAAAATAACAAAAACGGGTCTAGCTCAGGGTGAAAAATTGCGCCGTGAATCGTTGCGAAAAAAAGAAGTTATTACGGGTATAAAGTATGCTAATTTGGTCCGGCTCATTAGACAGTCCAATAATGCACGGGAGTACGCTCGCTCGGGCTTCACCATCACTTGTAAGTATAGAAAGGTAAATTCATAGCCATACAACTCACTCAGTGATCGCTCGATATGATATTAATCTACCCGACGCTAGGATTATAACCAGGGTCAAACTCATCGTGGGTCATGCGAGGTGAAGGCATCTGATTAGCAGATTGTGCATGATGTGACGCGGTCACGAAGACATGACGTCAGAGCAGCTGCGTGCTGGACGCCTGGGCAGCGCCGTTGCCGTATTCGGCGCTGATCGACCCGACGGTTTTTTCGTACCGGCTGGGATGTCGGCGAGACGGGGCCTAATCAGCGACCGTTTCCGGCGTGTCGGGGACCGGCTGCGACCAACACCGTCGGCGCCGCACCAAGACTGGCCCGTCGCGCGTGGCGGGGACCGGCTGCGACCAACACCGTCGGCGCCGCACCAAGACCGGCCCGTCGCCCGCGTGGCGGGGGCAGACTGCGACCAACGCCGTCGGCGCCGCACCAAGACCGGCCCGTCGCCCGCGTGGCGGGGGCAGGCTGCGACCAACGCCGTCGGCGCCGCACCAAGACGGCCCGTCGCCCGCGTGGCGGGGGCAGGCTGCGACCAACGCCGTCGGCGCCGCACCAAGACCGGCCCGTCGTCCGCGTGGCGGGGGCAGGCTGCGACCAACGCCGTCGGCGCCGCACCAAGACGGCCCGTCGCCCGCGTGGCGGGGGCAGGCTGCGACCAACGCCGTCGGCGCCGCACCAAGACCGGCCCGTCGCCCGCGTGGCGGGGACCGGCTGCGACCAACACCGTCGGCGCCGCACCAAGACCGGCCCGTCGCCCGCGTGGCGGGGGCAGGCTGCGACCAACACCGTCGGCGCCGCACCAAGACGGCCCGTCGCCCGCGTGGCGGGGGCAGGCTGCGACCAACGCCGTCGGCGCCGCACCAAGACGGCCCGTCGCCCGCGTGGCGGGGGCAGGCTGCGACCAACGCCGTCGGCGCCGCACCAAGACGGCCCGTCGCCCGCGTGGCGGGGGCAGACTGCGACCAACACCGTCGGCGCCGCACCAAGACGGCCCGTCGCCCGCGTGGCGGGGGCAGGCTGCGACCAACGCCGTCGGCGCCGCACCAAGACCGGCCCGTCGTCCGCGTGGCGGGGGCAGGCTGCGACCAACGCCGTCGGCGCCGCACCAAGACCGGCCCGTCGCCCGCGTGGCGGGGGCAGACTGCGACCAACGCCGTCGGCGCCGCACCAAGACCGGCCCGTCGCCCGCGTGGCGGGGGCAGGCTGCGACCAACGCCGTCGGCGCCGCACCAAGACCGGCCCGTCGCATGCGTCGCGCGTCGTGTCGTGACCGCATGCGCGCGTGTCGAGCATGCGGTGACGCCGGTGGCCGGACTCGGCGTGACGCGGCGTGACGCGGCGTGACGCGTCGGCGAACGGCGGCCGAGCGGCGGGCAAAGCATCCAGCGCCACTTCGAGCGGTACTCTGTGGGAGCGGTCGGGTCGCGGTCGGCTCACGGTCGAGTCGCGGTCGGGTCACGATCGGGTCGCCGTCGGCCCACGGTGGGTCACGGTCACCGTGGCGTCACTGGGAATCACCGTGGCGGCTCTGTCAGCAGTCGGTCGGCCGCTTGACAGTGGGCCGGAGCGCCCCTGGCCGGCGCGCCCTGTGCGCCCTCGGCGGCCGGCTCGGCAGGGCTGTTTGTGAACGGCTGGTCGGCGGCGGCCGCTCATCAACAGCAAACAGCAGGCTCACGCCCAGCCTGCAGGTCAAGGGTCAAAGGTCACGCCCACGCTGCACGTCAAGGGCCAAAGATCACGCCCAGGCTGCATGTCATAGGTCGAAGATCACGCCCGGGCTACATGTCATCGGTCAGGGTGACGTCCAGGCTGACCTGACCGCGGTCGGCCACCCGGTACCGGTGACCGCCACTGACCACAACGGGGGGGACTCGTTGACACAAGCAGCGCGTCGGTAATGTACTGAACCCGCTCATGCTGGCAATCGGTCACACTCGGCTGACACCACGATTGACATCGTGCTGCTGTGGCGCTGTTGCCCTGGTGATCCCAGCAGCCCCAGCAGAGCCCCCCCCACCCCACCCCCACCCACCGCGATGGCCATTGGACGGACGGGCCTGTCATATTGGTTGCCGCCCACCGCCCACCGCCCACTACCGCGAGGAGGGTGGGCAGGTCGCTCATACGGCCGTGATTGTGCTTTAAGTTTCCGCACATGGAACTAGGAACTGTGGATGTCTGTCCACTTATGACGTATTACGTCACTCTTATCGACACTGCAGCTGGTCTGAAAAGTACGTCACGTAACATAGACATCGGACTTCGGCAGTGCAAGGACGTCTCGGTCACTGGACGTTCCGCGCCGTCAGGAAATACTACACATGCATCACTTCCTTCCGGAGACACGAGACGCCGTGAGCCGGTCCTGTCAAGTCACGTTCTGCCGCTGTCCCGCCAGGCCGTCGACATGCTCCTTCTTCGCTGATTGATTGCCATTCTAGTAGGTGTAGCCATGTGCGGGTTGCGTTCCTGTCTGGCAACTTCTGACGGAAATGACACTTGGGCAGCTGGGCTTCCGATGACCCCACTTAGAGTATTCTGTACAGTCATGGAACCCCTACTTAAAAAATATACAGATGTGCTAGAAAGAGCGCAGCGCAAAGCCTCTAGTCGCATCAGTGGACTAGGTAACTTATAATATTGGAAAAAAACATATGACATTAGATATGTACTCACTCAAGCATGGGAGATTAAGGGGTTGTGTGATTGAAATGCATAAAATGATTGGTCAATCTGAATGATGCCCTTCTATTTAGAGTATTCACAGGGGTCATCACTTCACGTTAGGCAAATCGAGATGTAGGACAGTTAAGCGACAACAGGTCTTCAGTAAAAGGATTGTTGATCGGTGGCTGTCTGCTGATGTGGTGGAGAGTCCCTCATTGAATGTATTTAAAAATAGAGTGGACAACTTTTTTGGCCTGCAGAATCTTGTTTTTGAGTTTTAAGTAGTGGTGGATGGAGTGAGATTTATGCTAAATAGGTGTGCACGGTACAGGCCCCTTTAAGCAGGCATGCATGGAGTCTGAAAATTATTGGTAGGGCACTCAAGCCACATGTGTTACATGGGATCCAGTGAATATGGCTGGATCTGGATCGGTGAGGTAGATAGGCATTGATGAGTGTGTGGGATGTTGGTGGATGGATTCTTTGGAATTAAGGATGTGGTGTTGGTTGGGATGATGAGTGTCTTTTTGCCAGTTGTTATGGTGTCTTCCCTTTACAGACTTACTCTGGATGGGCCCTTGTGGCTCTTATTAAGTCTGAACACTTCATGACTTTATGATGACGCCACGCTCGGTTCGCGTTGGGTCAAAGAAGAACCAGACTCCGGGTCAGAAATACGTCCACCATGTCGGTGCTCTAGCTGCGCCACTAAAAACTAGTCGAATTACATTTTTTGCGACACAGTAAAAAATCGTGCCCACAGCCGGAATCTAGCTAGGCTCAGCTGCGTGCCAGACAGGAATCTTATCCACGTGCTCCACACGCCGTCACGCGCGTTGTATACCGTCACATGCGTCTCCCGTCACACATTGGCACGTGCGTCGCCATTGTTGCCTCCAATCAGATGGCGTCAGACTGAGATGTGGCTTCACTTTTCGCCACTACCGTGCCCACTGTCCACCGGACAGACGGTGGTCTTGTTGGGTAGGCGATGGTATTGTTGGACATGCCGTGGTCTTGTTGGGTAGGCGACGGTATTGTTCGACAGGCGGTGTGGTAGTGTTGGACGTGCGGTGGTCTTGTTGGGTAGGCGATGGTATTGTTGGACAGGCGGTGTTCTTGTCGGGTAGGCGATGGTATTGTTGGACAGGCGGTGTTCTTGTTGGGCAGGCGATGGCATTGTTGGACAGGCGGTGTTCTTGTTGGGTAGGCGATGGTATTTTGGACAGGCGGTGTTTTGGGTAGGCGATGGCATTGTTGGACAGGCGGTGTTCTTGTTGGGTAGGCGATGGTATTGTTGGACAGGCGGTGTTCTTGTTGGGTAGGCGATGGTATTGTTGGACAGGCGGTGTTCTTGTTGGGTAGGCGATGGTATTGTTGGACAGGCGGTGTTCTTGTTGGGTGGGCGATGGTATTGTTGGACAGGCGGTGGTTTTGTTGGGTGGGCGATGGTATTGTTGGACAGGCGGTGTTCTTGTTGGGTAGGCGATGGTATTGTTGGACAGGCGGTGGTTTTGTTGGGTGGGCGATGGTATTGTTGGACAGGCGGTGTTCTTGTTGGGTAGGCGATGGTATTGTTGGACAGGCGGTGTTCTTGTTGGGTAGGCGATGGTATTGTTGGACAGGCGGTGTTCTTGTTGGGTGGGCGATGGTATTGTTGGACAGGCGGTGTTCTTGTTGGGTAGGCGATGGTATTGTTGGACAGGCGGTGTTTTTGTTGGGTGGGCGATGGTATTGTTGGACAGGCGGTGTTCTTGTTGGGTAGGCGATGGCATTGTTGGACAGGCGGTGGTTTTGTTGGTGGGCGATGGTATTGTTGGACAGGCGGTGTTCTTGTTGGGTAGGCGATGGTATTGTTGGACAGGCGGTGTTCTTGTTGGGTAGGCGATGGTATTGTTGGACAGGCGGTGTTCTTGTTGGGTAGGCGATGGCATTGTTGGACAGGCGGTGTTCTTGTTGGGTAGGCGATGGTATTGTTGGACAGGCGGTGTTCTTGTTGGGTAGGCGATGGTATTGTTGGACAGGCGGTGTTCTTGTTGGGTAGGCGATGGTATTGTTGGACAGGCGGTGTTCTTGTTGGGTAGGCGATGGTATTGTTGGACAGGCGGTGTTCTTGTTGGGTAGGCGATGGTATTGTTGGACAGGCGGTGTTCTTGTTGGGTAGGCGATGGTATTGTTGGACAGGCGGTGTTCTTGTTGGGTAGGCGATGGTATTGTTGGACAGGCGGTGTTCTTGTTGGGTAGGCGATGGTATTGTTGGACAGGCGGTGTTCTTGTTGGGTAGGCGATGGTATTGTTGGACAGGCGGTGTTCTTGTTGGGTAGGCGATGGTATTGTTGGACAGGCGGTGTTCTTGTTGGGTAGGCGATGGTATTGTTGGACAGGCGGTGTTCTTGTTGGGTAGGCGATGGTATTGTTGGACAGGCGGTGTTCTTGTTGGGTAGGCGATGGTATTGTTGGACAGGCGGTGTTCTTGTTGGGTAGGCGATGGTATTGTTGGACAGGCGGTGTTCTTGTTGGGTAGGCGATGGTATTGTTGGACAGGCGGTGTTCTTGTTGGGTAGGCGATGGTATTGTTGGACAGGCGGTGTTCTTGTTGGGTAGGCGATGGTATTGTTGGACAGGCGGTGTTCTTGTTGGGTAGGCGATGGTATTGTTGGACAGGCGGTGTTCTTGTTGGGTAGGCGATGGTATTGTTGGAGGCGGTGTTCTTGTTGGGTAGGCGATGGTATTGTTGGACAGGCGGTGTTCTTGTTGGGTAGGCGATGGTATTGTTGGAGGCGGTGTTCTTGTTGGGTAGGCGATGGTATTGTTGGACAGGCGGTGTTCTTGTTGGGTAGGCGATGGTATTGCTGGAGGCGATGTTCTTGTTGGGTAGGCGATGGTATTGCTGGAGGCGGTGTTCTTGTTGGGTAGGCGATGGTATTGTTGGACAGGCGGTGTTCTTGTTGGGTAGGCGATGGTATTGTTGGAGGCGGTGTTCTTGTTGGGTGGGCGATGATATTGTTGGACAGGCGGTGTTCTTGTTGGGTAGGCGATGATATTGTTGGACAGGCGGTGTTCTTGTTGGGTAGGCGATGGTATTGTTGGACAGGCGGTGTTCTTGTTGGGTAGGCGATGGTTTTGTTGGACAGGCGGTGTTCTTGTTGGGTGGGCGATGGTATTGTTGGACAGGCGGTGTTCTTGTTGGGTAGGCGATGGTATTGTTGGACAGGCGGTGTTCTTGTTGGGTAGGCGATGGTATTGTTGGACAGGCGGTGTTCTTGTTGGGTAGGCGATGGTATTGTTGGACAGGCGGTGTTCTTGTTGGGTAGGCGATGGTATTGTTGGACAGGCGGTGTTCTTGTTGGGTAGGCGATGGTATTGTTGGAGGCGGTGTCCTTGTTGGTGGCAGGAGCGGCGGAACCTATGGGGCGTTGTGGCGCTGCCCTCCCGTCCCCCACATTGCGTGAGCAAGGGATGGTGTCGCACCCCCTTGGTGAACTCACTAAAACCGTTTACTTTACCCAGATACTATGCTTCGTAAAATAATGAATATTCAATGTTAAGCGCCGTATTCCGACAGTTCGGTTAGGTAAGTTCGACTAGATCATAGGTTCATAATTTGATTGTCCTTCCTTTAGTGCCTTCTTCTTATGATCTAAAGGAAGTTTTGTCCTGATGCACAGCACAGTCTGTTCGGCATCACTGCCAGAAATTCGCCCAACGTTATCTTGTTTACGTAATCTGAAGCTAAAGTTATCGCCACTTCATCCGGTCCACTTGGTCCCAGTGGCGGAGCCGGTCCTGACATGTTAGCTGTGGATGAAAATGTCCCCAGTCATCTGTAAATATAATAATATGTGTGGCAAATGCGCAAATTCCGACCAACTTCTGCGTTTTCGGCATGTTTTGTAGCCGTGATCTCCCCGGTTATTTTGTTTTAAAACATGCCTTGGGATCAAAATGGGACCACTTAAGGTATAACCCTCAGAACGACATACCCCCACGTGCGGTCGACCGCATCCTGTCCTATTCATCTCATTTTAGCCAAAGTCAACTCGCTGGAAAGTATGGGCCTCTTTGTTAAATCTGAGTTCAAATCATTGACTTTTCCCAATTGATGTCGCTCCCCTGGGGAAATGGTGCCCGACCCACCAGAAGAATGCCCCGTTGCACTAAGTTCCTTGATCTGGCCTTAGTTCTGTCAGGTAGTTCTTCCATTGACGGGTCTCATGATCCTCTAGCATTCACGGGCTCCTGTGCATGTTTTGTCAAGTTATTAAGGCTCAATATAAGGTTTTGGTTTTTTGGTCCCAATCGCATAATTTTGAGCCCTAGAGGATAACCATGAACACTGAATTCGAATTCAGTACCCTGAATTGGACGGCCTTTTGGTGAACTGACCTTTGACCTTTGCTGACCAGAGGTCAGCACAGGCACATGGCGTCGAAGAGGATCAAAGCTGGTCCTGGGGTAATTGTGGATCGGTGCAGGGTTGCTCGGAAATAAAACAGATATAAGAAGCACTGCACCGAAATCTTCGGTGCAGTGCTTCTTAAAAATATAATAACTAGAACACTACGTGTTCTAGACTGTCTAGAACACGTAGTGCCCAGACTGTCGATAACAGCCACTATACGTGGAGGGCATGTATCGTGAAATAAATAAATACGTAAGCCGAGAACAAATTGTTCATCAAAAGACGCGCCATAAATACCCCATCACCTACTGAAGACTACCGCGTTCTTGCGAGCCGTTTTTCATTTATTCTGCAAAAAAAATGTTGTGGTTTTGCAACAATATCGCCTCGCACGGTCATGCGTATGTTAATTCTGGCATTAAAAAATCACTGACGCGACCAGCAGAGACATTCAGCGCATTGAATATAATTATGACAACCTCAAGGCAGTGAGTGGGATGCGTGGTAATTTCCCCAATAGGGTTTTTGTTTCATATTTCCTCCTTGCAAGCTGGCAGGCGCATCGCCAGAACGTGATCCCTGCAACAACGTTAGTTCGTCCCTCAGAGACCACCGTGACGGCGCGCTTGGTCATGTCTAGCCTGACCGCAAGCACAAAGTGGTTTGGCTTCTTTCAGCCTTCCGCATTGATCATCGATATTACCCAAGTCAGAAGCCACAAACGCATTTCCTAACGTCCTAAAGTACTGCGCTCCCTTGCCGCCAGACGTTTCGCCGCGCCTGGGCTGTGGTGTTGTTGGGCTGGCGGTGGTACTGGCGCTTGGCGCGTATATGTGTAGCCTAGTTGATTGGGGCACCAAACACGTTTGGCTGCTCCTAGCAGTCGGTACAAAGCGTGCGTCACCATGCCTCGGCGACTGTGTGAAAAGCCAGCAGAAGCATTGGCCTTTGGTCTGCGTCAAGTTGTCGACAGAAGGTTGTAAATCTCGGGAGCCTTGTTAAATGATCCACGGCAACAAAGGCCTTGGGACAAGAGCCTGAGAACTATCCGGAACCCAATGCGCCCAAGGTGATTTGGAAGTCATTCTTCGATACCACTTCGTATGGTAAATGCTAAAGGTGTTCAGAATTCTTCCGGCAGCTACCTCAGCTGCTGTGTAGGGTGCCACACCCTGTGACTTGGTTTTGGCAACTGGCTGTTCGCCCCCTCCCCTCCCCGATAGCCCTGGACCTTGCGAGTCTGATGAGTACACAAACTCGCCTGTTTTCCCATGGCTTGGGTGTAACAAAGGTCCCGACGTGCGGAGCGGTACGGGATGGCTAATGGTAGCTAATGTTACCCTCGGAAGCTAAATTTGCGGACGGAAAGCAGCCAGCCTGAATGAGGATTTGGAATTCCCGGAGGACACATGCTGGCGGTGTCGGCGTGCCCTGAGGACACATGCTGACGGTGTCGGTGTGCCCTGAGCACACATGCTGGCGGTGTCGGCGTGCCCTGAGGACACATGTTGGCGGTGTCGGCGTGCCCTGAGGACACATGCTGGCGGTGTCGGCGTGCCCTGAGGACACATGCTGGCGGTGTCGGCGTGCCTGAGGACACATGTTGGCGGTGTCGGCGTGCCTGAGCACACATGCTGGCGGTGTCGGCGTGCCTGAGGACACATGCTGGCGGTGTCGGCGTGCCCTGAGACACATGTGCGGCGGCGTGCCTGAGGACACATGTCGGCGGTGTCGGCGTGCCTGAGGACACATGCTGGCGGTGTCGGCGTGCCCTGAGGACACATGCTGGCGGTGTCGGCGTGCATGAGCACACATGCTGGCGGTGTCGGCGTGCCCGGAGGACACATGCTGACGGTGTCGGCGTGCCTGAGGACACATGTCGGCGGTGTCGGCGTGCCTGAGGACACATGCTGACGGTGTCGGCGTGCCCTGAGGACACATGTTGGCGGTGTCGGCGTGCCTGAGGACACATGTTGGCGGTGTCGGCGTGCCCTGAGGACACATGTCGGCGGTGTCGGCGTGCCTGAGGACACATGCTGGCGGTGTCGGCGTGCCTGAGGACACATGCTGACGGTGTCGGCGTGCCCTGAGGACACATGTCGGCGGTGTCGGCGTGCCCTGAGGACACATGTCGGCGGTGTCGGCGTGCCTGAGGACACATGTCGGCGGTGTCGGCGTGCCTGAGGACACATGCTGGCGGTGTCGGCGTGCCTGAGGACACATGTCGGCGGTGTCGGCGTGCCCTGAGGACACATGCTGGCGGTGTCGGCGTGCCCTGAGGACACATGCCGGCGGTGTCGGCGTGCCCTGAGGACACATGCTGGCGGTGTCGGCGTGCCCTGAGGACACATGCTGGCGGTGTCGGCGTGCCCTGAGGACACATGCTGGCGGTGTCGGCGTGCCTGAGGACACATGCTGGCGGTGTCGGCGTGCCCGGAGGACACATGCTGACGGTGTCGGCGTGCCTGAGGACACATGCTGGCGGTGTCGGCGTGCCTGAGGACACATGCTGACGGTGTCGGCGTGCCCTGAGGACACATGCTGGCGGTGTCGGCGTGCCCTGAGGACACATGTCGGCGGTGTCGGCGTGCCCTGAGGACACATGTCGGCGGTGTCGGCGTGCCTGAGGACACATGCTGGCGGTGTCGGCGTGCCTGAGGACACATGTCGGCGGTGTCGGCGTGCCCTGAGGACACATGTCGGCGGTGTCGGCGTGCCTGAGGACACATGTGGCGGTGTCGGCGTGCCCTGAGGACACATGTCGGCGGTGTCGGCGTGCCTGAGGACACATGCTACGGTGTCGGCGTGCCTGAGCACACATGCTGGCGGTGTCGGCGTGCCTGAGGACACATGTCGGCGGTGTCGGCGTGCCTGAGGACACATGCTGGCGGTGTCGGCGTGCCTGAGGACACATGCTGACGGTGTCGGCGTGCCCTGAGGACACATGTCGGCGGTGTCGGCGTGCCTGAGGACACATGCTGGCGGTGTCGGCGTGCCTGAGGACACATGCTGGCGGTGTCGGCGTGCCCTGAGGACACATGCTGGCGGTGTCGGCGTGCCTGAGGACACATGCTGGCGGTGTCGGCGTGCCTGAGGACACATGCTGGCGGTGTCGGCGTGCCTGAGGACACATGCTGGCGGTGTCGGCGTGCCCTGAGGACACATGCTGGCGGTGTCGGCGTGCCTGAGCACACATGCTGGCGGTGTCGGCGTGCCTGAGGACACATGCTGGCGGTGTCGGCGTGCCCTGAGGACACATGTCGGCGGTGTCGGCGTGCATGAGCACACATGCTGGCGGTGTCGGCGTGCCTGAGGACACATGCTGGCGGTGTCGGCGTGCCTGAGGACACATGCTGGCGGTGTCGGCGTGTTGCCGTTGCCGTCCGCCGTAGCACGTGGCGGAGGCGGCCCCTGCGCCGGCGGCCGAAACGCGTGGGGGAGGCGACTATTCTGGGCGAGGGTCGTCACCATACATGACGTGCCGACGCGCACCGCCGCTCCACCGGCCGCAGGTATGTCATCGGGCAGCTGCTCCTCCACTGAGGCGCCGGCTCTGTGAAGGCTGAGGAATCGAATCTGAGAAGGCTGGGGTGTTAGCTCCGAGAGACTGGGGCGGCTGGGGTGTCGGCTCTGAGAAGGTTGTGGTGTCGGCTCCGAAAGACTGGGGTGTTGACTCTGAGACTGCTGGGGTGTCGACTCTGAGATATTGGGGGGGCTGGGGTGTCGGCCCCGAGAAGACTGGGGTGTTGGCGGCTCTGACATCATCGTAGGGTCGACTCTGACGCCATTGTAGTGTCGACCCTGGCACCGTAGTAGTGTCGACTGGCACCATTGTAGTGTTGACTCTGACACCGTCGTAGTGTCGACTCTGGCACCATTGTAGTGTTTACTCCCGACTCCAACGTACTCGTGTTGTTTTCGATTGTGATGGCAATTGCTTAAGTCGATATTATGTCCATTTGCTTGAGACTGAGCTCAAATGGGCGCTGTATAACCTAGGCAGTTGATGCGCCCCTAAACCCCAATAACAACAACTGAGCTCACTGACCTCGTGTCGAGCCTAACTTATCCCAGGTCACAAGCTCACCCGGACCGACATCACCAGCCTCGACCGACGTGTTGCTGGCACAATGGCGTCGACTCCCGCCATTGTGCAGCTTGCCATGACCGTCAAAATGGCGCGAACGTCGACGCGTGCCCAACGCGATCCATCGCACGGCTCGGGGTTGGGCACAGGCACGCCGCACGAGGTCAAAGACTGACCTCACCACAGTGTCCAGCACCGCCTCTGGGTGGTTAGACTCGTGCGGAGTAGGAGCGGAGTCAGCGTGTGCCCGGGCGGTGGCCGGTGTGGGACCAGCGTGTGCCCCGGCGGTGGCCGGTGTGGGACCAGCGTGTGCCCCGGCGGTGGCCAGTGTGGGACCAGCGTGTACCCCGGCGGTGGCTGGTGTGGGACCAGCGTGTGTCCCGGCGGTGGCCAGTGTGGGACCAGCGTGTACCCCGGCGGTGGCCAGTGTGGGACCAGCGTGTACCCCGGCGGTGGCCGGTGTGGGACCAGCGTGTACCCCGGCGGTGGCCGGTGTGGGACCAGCGTGTGCCCCGGTGGTGGCCGGTGTGGGACCAGCGTGTGCCCCGGCGGTGGCCGGTGTGGGACCAGCGTGTGCCCCGGCGGTGGCCGGTGTGGGACCAGCGTGTGCCCCGGTGGTGGCCGGTGTGGGACCAGCGTGTGCCCCGGCGGTGGCCGGTGTGGGACCAGCGTGTACCCCGGCGGTGGCCCGTGTAGTGCCGATGACGCTACGGCCTCCCCCAGGGCGTCAGCGCTCTCCACATGACTGTCTGGTGACTCAGCGGCGGTGACAGTGTGCTGGCGGTCTGGCCGCCAGCACACTGACCATGTGCTGGTGCTCCGCCAGCACACTGACCATGTGGCGGTGCTCCGCCAGCACACTGACCATGTGGCGGTGCTCCGCCAACACACTGACCATGTGGTGGTGCGCCGCCAGCACACTGACCATGTGCTGGTGCGCCACCAGCGCACTGACCATGTGGTGGTGCGCCGCCAGCACACTGACCATGTGGCGGTGCTCCGCCAACACACTGACCATGTGGTGGTGCTCCGCCAACACACTGACCATGTGGTGGTGCGCCGCCAGCACACTGACCATGTGGCGGTGCTCCGCCAACACACTGACCATGTGGCGGTGCTCCGCCAACACACTGGCCATGTGCTGGTGCGCCACCAGCGCACTGACCATGTGGCGGTGCGCCACCAGCACACTGGCCATGTGCTGGTGCGCCACCAGCGCACTGACCATGTGGTGGTGCGCCGCCAGCTCACTGACCATGTGGCGGTGCTCCGCCAGCGGGCCGGCGCGCCGACAGTGTCGGTCGGTGACCCTGGCTGGCGCCACGTGCCGACCAAGCGCGCGCCTCGGCGGCAAGGTCGTCGTCTAGTGCCGGCGGCCACGACCACGTGGTGGGGTCGGCTGTCATCTCCGGTCACTTATGGTCGTCTCTGGTCGTTGTTCAGGGTAGGATGCCGTGCACTACCTGCTCAAAGGTGCTCATATCAGATAGTATACCATTCCATTTCGCTATGGTATATGATCTACACCGTTACAGTGCATGAGGACTGGGTTGTTCGGTGATCTTTGCTGTTGCCTACTTCAAGTGAACTTCCAATTCGAGCCTCTGCATGACAATTGAAGTCCAATACTCTCCATTTTGGAAGAAGAGTTTGTGAAGTATTTCGTTTTCGAAATGGTAGAAGTACGGACGATACCTCCAATGCTCCACGTGTGCCCTGCTTGTCTTCCGTCTCAGGTATGGTTTCTCGCTTGTGGTCCCTTTTCGGTGGTTTCGCACCTGATTCGCAATCACTGGCCTCTCATCTCTGGTGCCCTGTCATACGTGGTTTTTATTTGTCATCATCTCGTATCTGTAGTCTCTCGTGTGTGGTAACCTTTGATCCTTTACTCATTTGCGGTCTCTGCGTGATCACAAACAATGAGTCATGTCAACACCCGCGATTGGCTTGGAATACGGGATGAATGGATCGCAAAATCAGAAATTATGTTTACCGATAATCCATGTGATTATCTGACAGTGATGATTAACAACTGTGGTCTTGACATTAGCATGCACTCCCAATATCCCCACATTAATTATTTCGCATTTTCTCCATGGACAAGAAGTGGAAAATGGGATTTGTGGCCGTCAGTTTTGAAGACGTGGGTATGGCCGTCTTCGGTCATAGCTGTATAACCAAAAATTGGTCGCACCGTGCCGATGGTGTTGCCCGTCGCTGCCGCCTGGATCCAGCTCTCGTCGGCCCGTCGCTGCCGCCTGGATCCAGCTCTCGTCGGCCCCCTGCTGCCGCCTGGATCCAGCTCTCGTCGGCCCGCTGCTGCCGCCTGGATCCAGCTCTCGTCGGCCTGCTGCTGCCGCCTGGATCCGGCTCTCGTCGGCCCGCTGCTGCCGCCTGGATCCAGCTCTCGTCGGCCCGTCGCTGCCGCCTGGATCCAGCTCTCGTCGGCCTGCTGCTGCCGCCTGGATCCAGCTCTCGTCGGCCCGCTGCTGCCGCCTGGATCCAGCTCTCGTCGGCCTGCTGCTGCCGCCTGGATCCAGCTCTCGTCGGCCCGCTGCTGCCGCCTGGATCCAGCTCTCGTCGGCCCGCTGCTGCCGCCTGGATCCAGCTCTCGTCGGCCCGCCGCTGCCGCCTAGATCCAGCTCTCGTCGGCCCGCTGCTGCCGCCTGGATCCAGCTCTCGTCGGCCCGCCGCTGCCGCCTGGATCCAGCTCTCGTCGGCCCGCTGCTGCCGCCTGGATCCAGCTCTCGTCGGCCTGCTGCTGCCGCCTGGATCCAGCTCTCGTCGGCCCGCTGCTGCCGCCTGGATCCAGCTCTCGTCGGCCCGCTGCTGCCGCCTGGATCCAGCTCTCGTCGGCCCGCTGCTGCCGCCTGGATCTAGTTCTCGTCAGCCTGGCACATTCCTCCACCCCCACCTAGGGGGACGAGGGGTCTAGGGGTAAGATGCTCGTCTCACAATCGAAAGGTTGTGGGTTCGAGTCTCACCTGTCGCTACTCTTCGCCCGCTACCAATCGGCGTGAGAGATTGGCGACGCTATATGACTCAACGGTCGACGTGTTGTAAAACCAATAACCAACCAACCCCACCTAGTCACTGTGGAGCTCATCGCCGGTTTACAATCCCTGATGTGTCACGATCGTTCTGGCACATGCCTTCCCTACCTCCACCTCCACCCCCACAGGTGGGGGTGGAGTGACACAGTGATTAGGTCTAGTCACTTCGGAGCTCTTGGCCTGTTTACAAGCCTTGATGTGTCACGATCATGCGGGCACATGCCTCCATCTCCCCTATACTTCCATCTCCACCCCCACCCAGTCACTGTGGAGCCCATCGCCTGTTTTCAATCCCTGATGTGTCACGATCATGCTGGCACATGCCTCCACCGCCCCCTACCTCCCTGGCTGGCTGGCTGGCTGGCTGGCTGGCTGGCTGGCTGGCTGGCTGGCTGGCTGGCTGGCTGGCTGGCTGGCTGGCTGGCTGGCTGGCTGGCTGGCTGGCTGGCTGGCTGGCTGGCTGGCTGGCTGGCTGGCTGGCTGGCTGGCTGGCTGGCTGGCTGGCTGGCTGGCTGGCTGGCTGGCTGGCTGGCTGGCTGGCTGGCTGGCTGGCTGGCTGGCTGGCTGGCTGGCTGGCTGGCTGGCTGTCTGGCTGTCTGGCTGTCTGGCTGGTCTGGCTGTCGTGGTCTGTCTGGCTGTCTGGCTGTCTGGCTGTCTGGCTGTCTGGCTGTCTGGCTGTCTGGCTGTCTGGCTGTCTGGCTGTCTGGCTGTCTGGCTGTCTGGCTGTCTGGCTGTCTGGCTGTCTGGCTGTCTGTCTGTCTGGCTGTCTGGCTGTCTGTCTGTCTGGCTGTCTGGCTGTCTGGCTGTCTGGCTGTCTGGCTGTCTGGCTGTCTGGCTGTCTGGCTGTCTGGCTGTCTGGCTGTCTGGCTGTCTGGCTGTCTGGCTGTCTGGCTGTCTGGCTGTCTGTCTGGCTGGCTGTCTGGCTGGCTGGCTGGCTGTCTGGCTGGCTGTCTGTCTGTCTGTCTGTCTGTCTGTCTGTCTGTCTGTCTGTGTTAAAAAAAAGTAAACATCCTGTTTTCCCCGTAAGATACTACATGCATACGGCTATCAGAGACATTGACTACATATGCTTGCTGACTGCATTTGATAACAACTGCTGGTCACAAATAGCAATGCAAAACATACGACATTGACGGTCTTGGCACATCCGTCGACAGGTCTCACTGTGGCCTTGTTTGTCCAGATTGTGGTAGTCCGCCGAATGGCTGCTGAATTCGAATGACTGACTCGCAGAACTCGAGGATAACAACATGTTGAGCCGAGAAGGTCACCTGAGGGTCGTATGCTGCACTGGAGCTAAGAGTAGCACATTGCATGTTGATCACTATGACAAGCGTTACTCGCCGGGTGAATTTGAACATGACCCTGGTCACCCTGTCTCGAGTTCAGGGGTGGATGCAATAGGGTCGGGGTGACTATCAACGTTATGGTACCCCGCACAATTACCGTGATTTAGAACAATAATCATGGTGTCCTGCGGTGTTCTCTAATTATACGCCCATTATTGGATTATGGAAGTTTAGACCCCAAATTGAAAACGTGTTCTTCCTTTTTGACAGGCATTTAAAAGAAAGCTGGATACAAATTGTTGTGAACACTCACGCAATCACGCTGATATCAGTTAACATGCTAGTCTGCTGTTCCTAATAATGCAATAAATTCCACAATCTCGATGTTTTCGCTCACGGAGACTTCAGAAGAAACCTCACGGGTGTTAGGTGTTCTACTGAAGACGCTCCATGTGCTAATTATATCAAGATATTATGATCATCAGGACGCCATTTCAAGTGATATTTATAATATTTTTCATTCATTTCATGACTTCACTTGTAATCCGGCTGAGTTTCACTAGATACTCTACTATTTATCGAAACAATTGAATCAATTGATTGAATTGACCAAGACACTTTGTCGTTCCCCAAAGCCGTTTGGCTTCCCCAGGACGACCGGCTGGATCCGGCCTTACTCGGACCTAAGCACGAATATTAACTTGAACTATTTGTACTCACGCGGGCTGAGGTGTTGGGGCGAGAGGGGGTCGCGTCAGTGCCATGTGTAATGATGGAATGTTGTCCGTTGATTAAGGATGCCTCCTCATATCTGGTAGCCTGAGATAATACCCTGATCACGTTGCATTTACCAGTTAATAAAGCGGACTTTTTCTTTACCCAAAAATGCCTTTTTGGAAGTGCAAAATTCCTGCCGGACTCAGGATATCCCATGTCCAGTCCCTCTCGTTATCCTCTCCAATACGAATGCTGTCACTGAGCGGTTGCTTTCCTCTGGTCGGACGGAGACCGACCGTGACGAGTCATGTGGACGCCGCTCATCTACTCACAGCACTGGCCGGCGGTGTCAGCGCGCCACTTCCGGCTTGTGTTGACGCCGTCAGCTGGTGCGAAGACCGACCGACCTGGTTCCCAGCGGTCAGCGGCTGTCAGAGGAGGTCAGCGGTGGTCAGTCGGCTGTCAGCAGCGGTCAGCGGTAGTCAGTCGGCGGGCAGTCGGCAGTCAGCGGCGATCAGTCGGCGGTCAGCGGCAGTCAGCGGCGGTCAGTCGGCAGTCAGCGGCGATCAGTCGGCGATCAGTCGGCGGTCAGCGGCAGTCAGCGGCGGTCAGTCGGCAGTCAGCGGCGATCAGTCGGCGATCAGTCGGCAGACGGTCAGCGGCAGTCAGCGGCGGTCAGTCGGCAGTCAGCGGCGATCAGTCGGCGGTCAGCGGCAGTCAGCGGCGGTCAGTCGGCAGTCAGCGGCAGTCAGCGGTGGTCAGTCGTCGACCAGCAGTGGTCAGTCGGCGGTCAGTCGGCAGTCAGCGGCGATCAGTCGGCGGTCAGCGGCAGTCAGCGGCGGTCAGTCGGCAGTCAGCGGCAGTCAGCGGCGGTCAGTCGTCCGCCAGCAGTGGTCAGTCGGCTGTCAGTCGGCGGTCAGCGGGCCAGCTCGCAGTGCTGAGGTCGCCGCCACTGCCTGAGACGGCACAGATCCTGACGCGGGACGGGGCGGCACAGAACCTGACGCGGGATAGGGTGGTCGGGGCGGCACAGAACCTGACGCGGGATGGGGTAGACGGGGCGGCACATAACCTGACGCGGTACGGGGCTGATGAGCCGTTTTTCTTTATTTTTTTACTTAGCGAATGAAAAGTATCATCTGCTAGATAAGTTAGTAGTGGCCATGCTAACCTGCCTCCAACACATAGAGCACCACATCACCACGCCCACCATCATATGTATGCACTGACTCACGCCCCTCCCTTGACGCTGTGATACACGACGCCACCCCCACGCTTTCCGACACCTGCACATGACCATCATGCACACCTGCAACTCACATCGCTCTGGATCCCCCGGCCTCGTGAGCATTCCGAGAAACGAGAGAGCCGACCGCTTACGGCACGGGACGAGATGAGCCGAGCCGAGCCGAGCCGAGCCGAGCCGAGCCGAGCCGAGTCCCGTAGACGCCCGTATGTCACCACCTCAGTAACGACGCGAACAGAGTGGCCGGCGGCTCCAGTTGTGCAACTGTCGCCGAAAAAAGCCGCCGGTTCGCTGATGCCAAGAAAGTATCTGTTGCAACAAACTCCGCCAATTATCCGACTCTCACAGTTTGTTCAGCTATTTTTTTACGAAGCGCACGCTGGCTGGCGCCTTGCGGCGCCCAGTTTTCACCGTTCTCAGCAGCACACAGCGCGGCGCGGCGCGGCGCGGCGGGAACGGGGGCGGCTTTCTTCTGCCGGCGGCGTCCCGCCGTGACGAGCTCTACACGGCGCTCGCAATGGCGAGATCGTGTTGGGACGGCGCGAGTGGTCTCCACCCCAGCCCCAGACCTGCTCTGTCTCCGTCTGCCGGGCCAATAATGTGCAGCACGCCCCGGCAGTGTTAACATAATGTATTTTCGTAACGCGTGAGATGTCGAAACGAGTGCAGTAGAGTGTCGAAATTCGCCATGGGAACGATGTCTTCCGGCAGACTTTTTAAGTCCTCCATACTCAATTTTAATCCAATAGTGGACTTATAAATGTACCTCTTTTCGTTTGTGTAGAGATACCTAGTTCAGAGATGCATATATTAACGATAACGATAAAAATGCCTATCCATTAATTGGCATTGTATAATATTTCACATCATACGTAATCCGTTTACCTAGGATTGCGTTACGAGATGTTCGTGTATCACGATCCGCTATTGTGAGCATGAGCATGATAATTATCAAAGAGATAAGTATATATATGCTTAATTTCTGACAGTACTGTCAGATATGAGGCATGCAGACTTTATAATCGCTCATCAAGAATCACAATGTCAATGTTTCGTTGAGAGGGATGTCAATTCAGTGTTCAGAAATTGCTATATTCCACCCTATTTCATGAATAATTTATCACTGCACCCCGGGCTATTGTCGGTGAGTGTCCGTTACGTTTGGGGTTTGCTGGGCTATCTTCTGACCGGAGGCGGTGACGTATCAATCACTCGGCGACAATCTGCCGCTGTCCTATGTCACCCCTCCCCCCACCCACCCACTCACCCCACCCCTCACTCCCGTTTTCCTTCACCCAGTTTTCCTTCACCCCGTTCTCCTTCACCCCGTTCTCCTTCACCCCGTTCTCCTTCACCCCGTTCTCCTTCACCCCGTTCTCCTTCACCCCGTTCTCCTTCACCCCGTTCTCCTTCACCCCGTTCTCCTTCACCCCGTTCTCCTTCACCCCGTTCTCCTTCACCCCGTTCTCCTTCACCCCGTTCTCCTTCACCCCGTTCTCCTTCACCCCGTTCTCCATCACCCCGTTCTCCCCTCCCTCTCTCTCTCTCTCTCTCTCTCTCTCTCTCTCTCTCTCTCTCTCTCTCTCTCTCTCTCTCTCTCTCTCTCTCTCTCTCTCTCTCTGTCTCTGTCTCTCTGTCTCTCTGTCTCTCTGTCTCTCTGTCTCTCTGTCTCTCTGTCTCTCTGTCTCTCTGTCTCTCTGTCTCTCTGTCTCTCTGTCTCTCTGTCTCTCTGTCTCTCTGTCTCTCTGTCTCTCTGTCTCTCTGTCTCTCTGTCTCTCCGTCTCTCTGTCTCTCTGTCTCTCTGTCTCTCTGTCTCTCTGTCTCTCTGTCTCTCTGTCTCTCCGTCTCTCTGTCTGCCTCTCTTGTCTCTGTCTCTCTGTCTCTCTGTCTGTCTCTCTGTCTCTCTGTCTCTCTGTCTGTCTCTCTGTCTGTCTCTATGTCTGTCTGTCTGTATCTCTGTCTCTCTGTCTGTCTCTGTCTGTATATCTGTCTGTATATCTGTCTGTATATCTGTCTCTGTCTGTCTCTGTCTGTCTCTGTCTGTATATCTGTATATCTGTCTCTCTGTATATATGTATCTCTGTCTCTCTGTCTCTCTCTCTGTCTCTCTCTCTCTCTCTCTCTCTCTCTCTCTCTCTCTCTGTCTCTCTCTCTCTCTCTCTCTCTCTCTCTCTCTCTCTGTCTCTCTGTCTCTCTCTCTCTCTCACACACACTCCGTTTCTCCACCCCTCCGTCTCCGCTTAACACACAGCTTCGCTGTCTGATTAGGTATCGATTGATTGTGATTGTGTCGGTACCCTATCCTGTGCACCGATGCAAGTTTGTTCGCTGTGCCACCCGCAGAAGCCTCATGGGAATGATGCAAGTGATTTCCCAGAAGACCATGACTTGTTTTATTTTATTCTCTCTCCGCCAAGCATTCGCGGTTAGGACTGGAATGCGGGCTGGCCAAGCAGTTGCCAGCGGCGGTTGTGATTCACAACACCACAGTCCTCTCATCCGTTGTGATTCACAACACCACTGTCCTCTCGTCGTCCGTTGTGATTCACAACACCACAGTCCTCTCGTCCGTTGTGATTCACAACACCACAGTCCTCTCGTCCGTTGTGATTCACAACACCGCTGTCCTCTCGTCGTCCGTTGTGATTCACAACACCGCTGTCCTCTCGTCGTCCGTTGTGATTCACAACACCGCTGTCCTCTCGTCGTCCGTCGTGATTCACAGCACCACTGTCCTCTCGTCGTCCGTTGTACTCTGTTTTACGTTACATCCGCTTCACGGAAGTGTTCGCTACAGACGAGGTTACTTGCCAGACAGCCATCGACTAACTTCGCGGTCTGGAATGGCCAGTTTGTCGGGCTTCCTCTGGAGTTGTGGGCAGGCGTTCTGGGTTTTAGCCCGAAGTTTGCGTTGCTTTGATATGAGATACCAGCTTTGGAGGGGTGTTAAAAGGTAATGGAATACGATTTCCTGCCCACATGCAAACGAGAGAAGTAGCGGAATGAACTTTTATTCTGCACAAAGTCGGACTCGGGCGACCATCTGGGGATGGGGGTGGAAAGGGAGCTAGCTGGTTGTCGAGAGCCCCGAAGTGATTGGGTCGAACGAAAAGTTGTACTCAATTTCGAAAAGCAATACTTTTAGGATATGCTACGATTTCGACTCGGCGAAACGTGGTACCGCTGTCGTCTTTTCATAGAGGGAGAGGAAGGGAGCTCACTACAAACCAACATAAAACTATGATGCGCGGCAGTGTAGGCAGGACCCCTTCCCCTTTTTTTCAGATAGCTAGATTTTCTAACAACGGTCATCCATTTTAGATGAGAGATGACATTCTCAGAGGTGACCTATCCCCGGTAAGATTATTTTCCCAGAGATGAGACATCCTGCTCCCTCTGACTGTCTTCTTGCTGCCCCAGGACAATTACTGGATGGTGGCTAGAGGACCATGGGTACGAGCCAGGGGCCCGTGAGTACTGGCCCCTGTAAATGGCAGGACACTGCCCTTCCACGAGGGTGCTACTTCTATTAAGGGCACCCCTGCTGGGAAATCGCATCTGTTCGCTACAGGACAGGACATAGCTGTCTGGCGGGAGCACCTAGCAAAGTCCCACAGCAGAATATCCTGGCTACACAGTGATAAATTATTCGTGAAATAGGGTGGAATATACCACTTTCTGAGCACTCAATCGACATCCTTCTCCAAGAAGTATCGGCATCCTGCTCCTTGATATGAAGTATTCATATCTCCTTGCTAACAGTATCTCGTTTATAAATAGCATGTGCATGCTCTCGATAAGTAATGGTGATACACGAACATTTTGCAATTCAATTTCAGGTAAAGGGATGACCTATAATGTGATATGACATAAAATACCAGTTCATAGCTTAGTTATTATTCTCCCTATCCCGAATATAGCACTTCTTAAATTATGAATCTCAGAACAAATGATAAAGGTCCAGTCATAAGTACCTACACCATTGACTCAAATTTTAGTCTGAAAGGCATCAAAAGCATTTTAAATTACACTAATTCCATGGCAAATTTCGACATCCTGCTATGCTCGTTTCGACATCTCACACCAAACGAAAAACCATTATTTGAACCATGTGGCTACATCACATGCCATCCCCCCACAATTTCCCGCACTGGAGACATGCGATGGAGTACTTTGAATCGAAGGATGAACACTCGGGGCAGTTGAAGATTTGCCAGAATGACGAGACCAGGTGGCCTTCGAACGGCCAGATCCAATGACTCGGAAGACATTTCAAGGCACTAGCTTCTGATTGCATCGAAGTTCATGTCAGTTCGCAACAAGTGGATGGTTCGACACGACTGTTCAGGTTCATTCGTGCCGCGCAGCGCCGTGGGCAAGGTGAAGCTTGAGCTAAATGATCACGCTTTGGTCGAAGCGCCCTTAAACCCAAATAACAAATAACAAGGTGAAGCTTGACGAAAGGGGGCCATCTGTTGTACGTTGGCTACTTTTTCCTGCACACATTTGAACATCCTTGAAGTGAACTCGCGAGTTTGCAGTGTCACAACTTTCGGCGCCGCACGGTTTGGTTTAAAGTGCGAGTTTTCTGGTGTCCACGAATTGGGGCGTTTTTGTGTGGGCGGGTTTTGCTGGTGTCTCGGCCGGGTGTGGGTTGTTGGCTCTTGGCTGCTGACTCGACAGCGATACCGGTGCAGCTGATCGATGGCCGCCACGATTGTTCCGTCTGCGGTTCGTGGTGTTCACGACCGCACCATAGCGTGTGTGATTTTGCAGCCTGTTGGGTCTATCGGGTGTGCTTTGGCAGCCTGTTGGGTCTATCGCGTGTGATTTGGCAGCCTGTTGGGTGTATCGTGTGTGATTTGGCAGCCTGTTGCGTCTATCTGGTGTGATTTGGCAGCCTGTTGGGCTATCGGGTGTGATTTGGCAGCCTGTTGGGTCTATCGGGTGTGATTTGGCAGCCTGTTGGGTGTATCGTGTGTGATTTGGCAGCCTATTGCGTCTAGCTGGTGTGATTTGGCAGCCTGTTGGGCTATCGGGTGTGATTTGGCAGCCTGTTGGGTCTATCGGGTGTGATTTGGCAGCCTGTTGGGGCTATCGGGTGTGATTTGGCAGCCTGTTGGGCTATCGGGTGTGATTTGGCAGCCTGTTGGGCTATCGGGTGTGATTTGGCAGCCTGTTGGGTCTATCGGGTGTGATTTGGCAGCCTGTTGGGGCTATCGGGTGTGATTTGGCAGCCTGTTGGGTCTATCGGGTGTGATTTGGCAGCCTGTTGGGCTATCGGGTGTGATTTGGCAGCCTGTTGGGTCTATCGGGTGTGATTTGGCAGCCTGTTGGGCTATCGGATGTGATTTGGCAGCCTGTTGGGTCTATCGGGTGTGATTTGGCAGCCTGTTGGGCTATCGGGTGTGATTTGGCAGCCTGTTGGGCTATCGGGTGTGATTTGGCAGCCTGTTGGGCTATCGGGTGTGATTTGGCAGCCTGTTGGGCTATCGGGTGTGATTTGGCAGCCTGCTGGGCTATCGGGTGTGATTTGGCAGCCTGTTGGGCTATCGGGTGTGATTTGGCAGCCTGTTGGGTCTGTGCACAGCTGGCGACCAGTCGCCAAAATTAGGCATGGTGGCTGACGTGGCATTATCGTCACCTTCACTTATTCAGCCCGTGTCCGGTGATCCGGGGTTCAGAGTTCAGCCGGGGTCTCACGGATCCATAATTTGATTTTATCGTGCGATATGTATGCTGCCGCAGTGATTAAGTGTAGCGTTGCGGAAGACGTCGATTTTGTCCACGATCTTCTGCAGCCACCAATATTTATTTGGTGTAAATACTGATTGATAATTTGTCTTGAAGTGAACGGTAACGCTGTCTCAGAGCAGATCTGAAAACGGTTTCAATGTGGAGAGGTAGACGGGCGTTCATTCGTGCCATGGGCACACTGGACAACTATTGTACCCGGCCGAGTATGCAAGTGCAGCCGTGGCGGTCGGGTGACTGGAGCCGCGCCGCTGCCAGTGTGTGTCACACGCGCTACGTGCCGTTCCACTGAGTCACTGATTACCATAGGGGTGGCCGGCAGGTGGAGACTGAGCCGCTGATGGCCTGGTCTCGTCTGGCCGGGCCGACACACCTCACCGTCACCAGCTGCCTGTCCCATACACCAATACCGCACCGTCACCAGCTGCCTGTCCCCTACACCATTACCGCACCGTCACCAGCTGCCTGTCCCCATACATGACTGACCGCTATTCGCACATACCGCACCGTCACCAGCTGCCTGTCCCATACACCAATACCGCACCGTCACCAGCTGCCTGTCCCCTACACCAAATTTTTTTTAATACCGCACCGTCACCAGCTGCCTGTCCCATACACCAATACCGCACCGTCACCAGCTGCCTGTCCCACTACACCAATACCGCACCGTCACCAGCTGCCTGTCCCCTACACCAATACCGCACCGTCACCAGCAGGTGGAGACTGAGCCGCTGATGGCCTGGTCTCGTCTGGCCGGGCCGACACACCTCACCGTCACCAGCTGCCTGTCCCATACACCAATCAGCTGCCTGTCCCTACACCAATACCGCACCGTCACCAGCTGCCTGTCCCATACACCAATACCGCACCGTCACCAGCTGCCTGTCCCATACACCAATACCGCACCGTCACCAGCTGCCTGTCCCCTACACCAATACCGCACCGTCACCAGCTGCCTGTCCCATACACCAATACCGCACCGTCACCAGCTGCCTGTCCCCTACACCATTACCGCACCGTCACCAGCTGCCTGTCCCCTACACCAATACCGCACCGTCACCAGCTGCCTGTCCCCTACACCAATACCGCACCGTCACCAGCTGCCTGTCCCCTACACCAATACCGCACCGTCACCAGCTGCCTGTCCCCTACACCAATACCGCACCGTCACCAGCTGCCTGTCCCCTACACCATTACCGCACCGTCACCAGCTGCCTGTCCCCTACACCAATACCGCACCGTCACCAGCTGCCTGTCCTCGCACCGTCACCAGCTGCCTGTCCCATACACCATTACCGCACCGTCACCAGCTGCCTGTCCCATACACCAATACCGCACCGTCACCAGCTGCCTGTCCCCTACACCAATACCGCACCGTCACCAGCTGCCTGTCCCCTACACCATTACCGCACCGTCACCAGCTGCCTGTCCCCTACACCAATACCGCACCGTCACCAGCTGCCTGTCCCCTACACCAATACCGCACCGTCACCAGCTGCCTGTCCCCTACACCATTACCAGCTCTCTGTTCCCGTACCGTCACCAGCCCGCACCGCAGCATCACACGCCTACTGCGACGCTACCCGCTGCAGGAACATACCGATGTGCGTCAGTGCTGATTTGATTCAGGATGCCTGTAGTGCGAGTTAAGGACGCCTCGTACTTAAGTGCTGGGCGGGGCCTGTTCTGCGATAATGTGGTAGAGGTCGGGTGGTACGTACCACCCAACAGTCGGGTGGTATCACCCACCTGACAACTGCATGGTGTCCACTCACCTGACTGAACTGAATCGCAAAATCACCACCAAATGCAGCAGCATTAGGTGGTGATTTGCGATTTCCTCACGCTCAAATTGATTATAGTATGTTCTATCAAGTGCATTTTGATGACCATGCTGATGGCAAGGGGCGCCGCTTAGTCGCCTCTGAAAAGTGGAGACTAGTACCCCCCCGCCAACTACGCCCATGGCTCTAGGCTAGATAATCGCTAAGGGAGAGGGATATACGTGGCAAATATGCTGCCCGCATGCATGAGTCTAGACGTGACCGAGAAGATATCCTTTGCGATTTACGTTAGTTGTCATATTGTCACTGCCACTTCCTCAACATAGCGAAATCATAGCGATCAATCATCAATCATAGCGAAACATAATGTGTACTCACTAGGATGTGGCAAAATAACCAAATTGTGGTTGACGCACACAAAAGCCCTAATAAACACTAGGATGTGTGGAACGCACGTTTACCACAAGGATGTGTTGAACACACAATTGGTACCCACCAGGGTGTGTGTAACACACAATGTGTGCCCACCAGGATGTGTGGAAGGGGACGAGTGGTCTAGGGGTAAGATGCTCGTCTCACAGTCGAAAGATTGTGGGTTCGAATCTCACCTGTCGCTACTCTTCGCCCGCGATCAATCGGCGTGAGAGATTGGCGACGCTATATGACTCAACGGTCGACGTGTCGTAAAACCAATAACCAACCAACCAACCAGGATGTGTGGAAAACTACACTCTTGGTGATGACCACAATTCTTCTCCCCGTGGAAATTTACACCCTTGGCGACGACCACACAATCCTCCCTTGCACCGTATTCCGAATCCGCGTGAACCCTAAATCGGCTGCGAAAGGCGGCTATCGATCCTTAGCTGGCTGGTAGCAGTTACTCAACTCTGCTGCCAGCTGTTCGGTGAGGAGCACGCGCGGCACGAGGCGGCATGGTCGAACGACCTTGGAACTACGTCAACCACGCGCACAAAAACACCGACGCTTGGTTTTTAGCAGGTGGTGGTGCGGCGAAGCGGTGAATCATTCCCTGTATAACTGGTCCGCACCTGAGTCTGTGGCTGTCTGTTGTGCAGTTCAAGTGATTGGTTGGAAGTTATCACGCATACGTGCATTTTATGGGCGCAAAATGGCCCAGTTGTCGGCGTGTCCTGAAGCAACAAATCACCACCACATCATTCATGTTATTTGCTGTTTGCGAGAATGTGAATTGCAAAAACAGTAGCACAAATATGGTACCAAAGTAGCCTGGTATTCTGAATATACTTACCATCGGATCTCACCAGACACGTAGTAAACACACATAACCCTACCAACCTACTTGGCGAAGTTTTCTACCTTTGGAGAAGTGGAGAGGTTGGAGCCCTCCAATGTTCGGCTGAGACACTGACCACAACAATGACATAGTTTGGCGTGGGAACCTCCTTGGCCAATCCATCCAGTGTGTGTTTGTTTCACCAGCTTTCAGGGCACAGCAGAGCAGCGCTAATGGCTGCTCACAGTCGTGGGATAAGTACCACCTAGAACGGAGCGTGGCCGCAACATGGTATAGCTGTATACTGTCCGGTACAGAGCGTGACCGCAACATTGTATAGCTATGTGCTGTCCAGTACAGATAATGATCGCAACGTGGTATAGCTTATGTACTGTCTGGTACAGAGCGTGACCGCAACATGGTATAGCTATGTACTGTCCAGTACACAGAATGATCGCAACATGGTATAGCTTATGTACTGTCTGGTACAGAGCGTGACCGCAACATGGTATAGCTATGTACTGTCCAGTACACAGAATGATCGCAACATGGTATAGCTTATGTACTGTCTGGTACAGAGCGTGACCGCAACATGGTATATCTATGTACTGTCCAGTACAGAGAGTGATCGCAACATGGTATAGCGTATGTACTGGTGCCAGCATGATATAGCTTATGCTATGCTATGAACAGTGCCTGTCGGGATATAGGGTAGGTTAAATTGACAATATTGCCATGCTATTTGCCATGAATGACGAAATGCAATTCGCTGGCCCGCGTCAGAATCAGCTGGTGGTGTTGGCATGGCAACGGCGTCAATAAGAGTTAATTGCAAATACAGTTTATGAACTAGGTTATTGAAGTGTTGATTTATGAAAATCATCAGCGAGCTCAAGCGTTGGATTGAACCAGGAAGCAGCATGATTGACGGAGCCCGTCCATAGAGATCCATACCATGTTGAACTGAGAAACCATGCAGGAGGGGATAGGCCAACAATGGGGACCGAACGTCATCAATGAAATATATGGAAGATGACTTCCACTTAAGTACCCTTGGGAAACAGGGTTTTTTATCTTAGGACCCATGGAAATTATATATATACATATATATATATACACATACAAATCATTTTGCCATACCAACTCAAGTTTTTGGTGCAGATCTCCAGTTGCGCGTTGAAGATGTATGCTTATGTTTACTTCTATTTCTGAACTAAATATTGGAGAAACACAATAAAAACGCTTCCGTTACGTAGGATGACCGTAAGAAAAGATAACCTGGGTGTATGTTTGAAACGATTGTTTTACGAACGGTCTATGCCGGCCACAATGCGCCGCCTCGCACCGTGCTTGGTCGATCGCCGCAAAACTACCCGCTACCATCGCGTTACGGTTACGAAATCGTTACGTTCGGTTTCTACAGCGCTTGCAATTTGTCGGTGTGAACCGGCCCTAGGGCGTTGCGTGGCAAAACGTCCGCCCGAGTATTCTGTCGCCTCCCACAGGCTTCGGTCGGCGGAAGCCTCCGCTCGGGGCGAAACCGAAAGTTGTACGGAACGCGTCTCCCAGTTGCGACAGCCGCCGCCCATCGGCGCGGCATGGTTCGCTGTCGCTGGCCCGTGCTACGCGATCTGTTGTCCAGCTAGCTGTGGCGGCAGCCACACAACTATCCCGCTCAGTACTCGCCGATGCGTCAACGGCCCACGCCGGAAGCGCGCCGGTGTTTCAACCACCCCAGCCACCATACCACGTATTTTGTCGTGCGAAGATACGCGTCATGGTTCTGTCATGCGAACTAGAAGGCGTTTCATGTTGGCAATCTGCGTGCGCTGACGATCTCGTTCGCCAGCACAGTTCTTCGCGGTATTCAGTTGATGTCGGTAGTTTACCTTGTATCGTTCGCTATGTTTAGCGCTCTTGATCAATATTCTTTGTCCGATGGGTGCAAGCTATTTTCAAACGTATCGTCAGTCAGGTCGTAAATCTGGGTAAGGTGCCCGTCTTCCAGCCGAATGGTTGTGGGTTCGAGTCCCGTCTGGCGCTGCTCTTCGCCCGCGACCAATCGGCGTGAGAGATTGGCGACGCTACATGACTCAACGGTCGACGTGTCGTAATACCAATAACCAACCGGTTTTGTTACGTTGCTTTAGTGATGCTTAATTGATTAATGTATAATCTGCTTAAGCTGTTTAGTGACTTCAACTTAGTGTAGGTTAATATATAAGCAGACGGCATCGTCCAAGCAGACATCACTGCCCATCTAACTGGGCAATCCCTCCCAGTTCTAATCATACATAGAGCTATGAAAGGTGTCCATGGCGTGGTATGGCCAGGAAAGACAGTCCACGTTATGGTCATTGAGGTATCAGATCAGATAATGTAGATGATTGGTTTGCAATATCTTTGAAAATCATGATGGAGTGACTCCTTGCATTTAGGCAGTCGGCTACATCCACTTGGACGACATCTGAGCAGGCATCAAACCGTGTTCATGAAGAATTGTGAAGTACTTCCAGCAGGGTAGGGTAAATAGGTTTCGTTGGTCTAGACTCGGTCCGGTTAAGTTATCACATGAGTAAGAGTGATTTGTAGCAGTTTTACAGAGTTACATTTGCTCCTGTAGTATTAATAAGATATAGGCACTGTATTGAATCTACCTAGCCAACCAACTGTCAACCATGTCAGCTATTCTGGTAGAAATAATTTTATGTATTGTGTTTTGTAAATACAGGGAGGGAGATGCTTCAACTACTGGTATTAATGTATAGTTGGCAGCCATCACTGAACGAGTCTTTTAAGGCCCGAAATATTAGTTTACAAGACCAGGTAAAATCGATCATGATATATTGATATTACTATGAACGTTTATCATGTCGTGAATGGGCGGGGCTTGGTATCGAATAGACCAAAGCAAAATTGGCAGGTCCGGACATGATTCGAGCTTCATGGGTGGATATTGGCCGGGCCGGGTTGAGGAAGTTGGGCCCGTTTTGAACTCTGCTCCACCCAGCGCGTCGGCCGATCGGCTCAGTAAACACGCGCTGGCCGGACGCGTCCGACAGGCGCAGAGTCCGTCACCGACGGCGGTTGGCAGGCGCAGAGTCCGTCACCGACGGCGGCCGGCAGGCGCAGAGTCCGTCACCGACGGCCGCCGGCAGGCGCAGAGTCAGTCACCGACGGCCGCCGGCAGGCGCAGAGTCCGTCACCGGCGGCCGCCGGCAGGCGCAGAGTCAGTCACCGGCGGCCGCCGACAAGCGCAGAGTCCGTCACCGCCGGCGGCCGGCAGGCGCAGAGTCCGTCACCGGCGGCGGCCGGCAGGCGCAGAGTCGACCGTGTCCGTGTCGCCGATGGGCCGTGGGAGTTCCGCTGGCCTGTGCCTGACCTATCGTGGGAGACCCGCCGACCGCCGTCCCGGTCCGGCTCGACCCGTGCCGTCCCGGTCCGGTCCGGTCCGGTGCGGCCTCTGCCGCGCAGCGCAGCGCAGACGATCAGCACGTGTGCGGCGCGTAGACCGTCCCGACGTGTTGCGCCACGGCCGCGGTCACGCTGAGCTGGGTGGGAATTTTCAGGTTTGTAATGGCGTTGCGAGAGCGCCTTCCTGTCACGACTGCCTGTCGGTGAGGTGGGCATGTGGTCGTCCGACGTCCGTGCCACGCGTCGCCCCTGTCGGTGAGGTGGGGGCATGTAGTCGTCCGACGTCCGTACCACGCGCTGCTACTGTCGGTGAGGTAGGCGTGTGGTCGTCCGACGTCCGTACCACGCGCTGCTACTGTCGGTGAGGTGGGCATGTGGTCGTCCGACGTCCGTACCGCGCGCTGTTCCTGTCGGTGAGGTGGGCATGTGGTCGTCCGACGTCCGTACCACGCGCTGCTACTGTCGGTGAGGTGGGCATGTGGTCGTCCGACGTCCGACCACGCGCTGCTACTGTCGGTGAGGTGGGCATGTGGTCGTCCGACGTCCGTACCGCGCGCTGTTCCTGTCGGTGAGGTGGGCATGTGGTCGTCCGACGTCCGTACTACGCGCCACCGCGGTGCACGCTGATACCGTTCTGTGTAATTATTCGCACTGCGACAGTAAAACGAAAAATGGCGTTCTGTGCCGACTGTCCGACTCCGACTCCGACTCCGACCTCGTTATATTGTGACTTCATGTGTGGAGATGGAACTTAAAATACAAGTTGGAGTTTTATACCCGGACTTGCAAGGAAAAAACGAGTCATTATGTTAATCGCATGATGTGGTTGGAAGAAGTTGACCGAAATCACCCTGTGGTATTCATTTGGCACACTGGGTCTTCACTTTTCCCTTCGGTTTGAAATTCACCTCAAGCTCCTCAAGTACATGTGTAACATGTGCAACGCTTATTGTGCCTTGTTACAACTTGGTCTGATTATGACTGTCGGTGAAAATTCCACATTCCTACTAGATGCAGTTCCGTAGAATCGTCTAATATCCGAGGAATATCCTTCGTCGAAAGTCCCTGTTTTGTACGTCACCAAGGAAGAGTGTGGCCGAGAGACAGGTGAAGGACTTGCCACCGGATGTTAGCTAGCGCCTTCAGAGAAGAAAGCCACTCAGGTCTTCGGCCACAGATGACAAGACAACTACTCTAGTTGCTGTGCTTTCTCAGCATTACGGGAAAATGTGTCCATTTTCTTCAAATGTAGATACACAAAATTCATTTCGATAATCTTAGACTTTACCTCGCGAACAAAATTCTCATCTGGGCAATGCGATTTTATTTCGTATGTTATTGGACTCAAAATTGACTGAATTTCATCAGGCATGCGATGAAAAAGATGTTAGCTGTTGGACTGTTTTTCGGCAGCGTAGTTGAATGCAGCATTCCACTTCGCGTTGTTAAGTTCAGCTGCGCAAAATTCCTCGTCGCCACTGGTCTGATTCCCATTGTCTACCTCTGTCATGGCAGCCGTGGACAAGAAAACGCTCACAAAACAGCGGACAAGACCGGCCGCGTTTCTACCTCGTCTGGTGGCTTGCTTCCAAATGGCTGCTGGGTGTGTTGGCCTCCGACGTGTTCGGCCCGCCCGGGTCGGTCACCGCTCTCCCAGTGGCACATGACACACTCTGCACCGGAAACCGTTCACCGTCGCGACGGCGGCCCAGGGCAAAAACATCCTCTTCCCACAATATCAATCTGATTATCATGGCGCTCGGCCGAGAAGTGCGGCACTTCCTGTGCTTTGTTCGCTGTCGGGCTCTGAGGCGTGGTCAGTTTTCAGCAGCTGCGTGGGCACCTGATCAAAATCCGAGACGCGTTTACGACCGGCGGATGCCACCACGCGATGAGACACGCGAAGTTACGATGGGGGGTCAACGCCTGCTTAGTGCCTTTGTGGCACTGTACTGGGCATCAGCCCTGGAATTCCACTCTTTGTCACGAATCGGTTGCGCCGGTTATCATGAAGAATGTGGTACTTGAAGGAAAATTTTCTGATAAGAGCTGGTAAAGGGTAGCGCGTATGTTTAGAGGCGCTGGGCGGACGAGGGCGAGACGCTGGCTGTAGAGCTCTCCTGCGCAGGCGCAGGATCCGGCATCAAGGTCTGCTGCAGGCATCAGGTTGCAATTGGTGGACAACGGCGGCTGTGAGACTGCGGTAACTGTGGGCTGCGCGGGCGAGACTGCGGCAACTGTGGGCTGCGCGGGCGAGACTGCGGCAACTGTGGGCTGCGCGGGCGAGACTGCGGCGACTGTGGGCTGCGCGGGCGAGACTGCGGCAACTGTGGGCTGCGCGGGCGAGACTGCGGCAACTGTGGGCTGCGCGGGAGAGACTGCGGCGACTGTGGGCTGCGCGGGCGAGACCGCGGTGACTGTGGGCTGCGCGGGCGAGACGCGGCACGCGGCTGGCGGGCGAGACTGCGGCAACTGTGGGCTGCGCGGGCGAGACCGCGGCGACTGTGGGCTGCGCGGGCGAGACCGCGGCGACTGTGGGCTGCGCGGGCGAGACCGCGGCAACTGTGGGCTGCGCGGGCGAGACCGCGGCAACTGTGGGCTGCGCGGGCGAGACTGCGGCAACTGTGGGCTGCGCGGGCGAGACTGCGGCAACTGTGGGCTGTGCGGGCGATACCGCGGCAACTGTGGGCTGTGCGGGCGAGACTGCGGCTACTGTGGGCTGCGCGGGCGAGACTGCGGCAACTGTCGGCTGTGCGGGCGATACCGCGGCGACTGTGGGCTGCGCGGGCGAGACTGCGGCAACTGTGGGCTGCGCGGGCGAGACTGCGGCAACTGTGGGCTGCGCGGGCGAGACTGCGGCAACTGTGGGCTGCGCGGGCGAGACTGCGGCAACTGTCGGCTGTGCGGGCGATACCGCGGCGACTGTGGGCTGCGCGGGCGAGACTGCGGCAACTGTCGGCTGCGCGGGCGAGACCGCGGCAACTGTGGGCTGCGCGGGCGAGACTGCGGCAACTGTCGGCTGTGCGGGCGATACCGCGGCGACTGTGGGCTGCGCGGGCGAGACTGCGGCAACTGTCGGCTGTGCGGGCGATACCGCGGCGACTGTGGGCTGCGCGGGCGAGACTGCGGCAACTGTGGGCTGCGCGGGCGAGACTGCGGCAACTGTCGGCTGTGCGGGCGATACCGCGGCGACTGTGGGCTGCGCGGGCGAGACTGCGGCAACTGTAGGCTGCGCGGGCGAGACTGCGGCAACTGTCGGCTGTGCGGGCGATACCGCGGCAACTGTCGGCTGTGCGGGCGATACCGCGGCGACTGTGGGCTGCGCGGGCGAGACCGCGGCAACTGTGGGCTGCGCGGGCGAGACTGCGGCAACTGTGGGCTGTGCGGGCGAGACCGCGGCAGCTGTGGGCTGTGCGGGCGAGACCGCGGCAGCTGTGGGCTGCGCGGGCGAGACCGCGGCAGCTGTGGGCTGCGCGGGCGAGACTGCGGCAACTGTGGGCTGCGCGGGCGAGACTGCGGCGACTGTGGGCTGCGCGGACGAGACTGCGGCAACTGTGGGCTGCGCGGGCGAGACTGCGGCGACTGTGGGCTGCGCGGACGAGACTGCGGCAACTGTGGGCTGCGCGGGCGAGACTGCGGCTACTATGGGCTGCGTGCAGATGCGCTCTACAGTAACGTTCGGAACTGTCCGTCGTCATCCGTGCGTGTCACCGCTACTCGGTCCAGATGCCGTTCCCGTCCGTCCCTCCCACGAGTTCCCCTCGAGATAAGGCGCCCTCGTCTTATGACCGCCTGGCCGTGCGGTCATTCTCACCGTTCGAGTTTTAACTTTATTTATCCCTGGTTAGATCACATGATAAGATTCTTGGACCCAATTCATTTATCCATCTAGTTCTAAAGAAATGGTCGACCCCATTGTGTTCCCATGTCTCGCAGTCTCATCAGCATCGCGCACCCAAATAAGGTACGGAATCCACTGCCATGTACACTGTCACTAGCCTAATTCCCCCTTCATAAGCGTGCTCTAAGGCAAGGGCGTCGCCACTGCTGGGATCCGTTGGGTCCGGACCCCACCTGGGATGGGAGACGGTAGCGGCCTAACTCCCCTGGCAAAACAATCCACCTGGGATGGGAGACGTAGCGGCCAAATTCCCCTGGCAAAACAATCGTTCCTGCCTCCCGGGGGTTGAACACCACCTTAAAACTGAAGGTGGCAACGCCGCTGCTAAGACACCTAGCGTGAATCTCGCTCCATCTACCCCAATTCCCATACTCCTACTGTACAACTTAGAATTGAATTGAAAACTAAGATTATTTCACTTCCACCTCGAGAGAAGTCGGCCGTGAGCGACCTCGGCTCATCCTTGTAAAGCCGAACTATTCCAAAGCTCATCTCAACTGAACTCGAACGAACTCCAAAACTCATCCAAAGCCCTGTAGCCAAACCTTGGCGGCTGGAGGAGCTCGTGCAGGATTCGCCACTTCACCCGGGTTCTCCTTTCTTATGCCGAGCTATTTAATCCTTCCATTGTCGTTGAACAGTTATCTTGGCCGGCTTTTGCGTTTTGTTAACTTGGCCCCAGCTGTGTTAAATGCGGAGATCAAGCTGTGTCAACAGAGGGGTTAATGGCGTGAATGGGAGCTTTTCTCAAAGCGCGGCTGGTGTTTTCCCAGCAGAAGACTCCAGTTGTGCGCCATCAGCATTCCATCAGCATGTCGGCTGCGTTGGTGACCTCACTCCGACTTATGCAACATCATCGCTCCAGCTTATAGGACATCACTCCAGCTGTTCAGGTTATAGTTGTGAAAGGTCTGTTTAAACCTTTTCTTCGTGCCAGGGATCATCGAGGCTTCGGTAGACAATGGGAGTGTGCCCACGACGCTCTGTATTTCTTCCATTTTAGATGCCTTCTTCATGATTTCCATGCTCTGCAATGCACTACGAACCTTCATTCAACGCTGTAATATCACTAAATATGAACAGAAATGCGCACTATATCTGTCGGCGCGGTCAGCAACTGGTACTGATTGTTACAGCTTCAATGTATCTCATTTGATTTGCAAGCACACGAAGACGTCAAAATTGTTCTGGCATGCCTCACAAAACCTATCCTGCCTGCGCTGCTGGCAGATATCAGAAAGCGAAATTTTGGTGTGACATTAAACAAACAAGATAGGAAATGTTATTGGATTTAAAGGCGCCGCTTCCAGTGGATGAGCAATGGTAAGCGAAGAACCGGAGTCGAGGGCGTGTCTGAGGTCCCCTCTTCAATGATGAGATTAATTAACTAGAATACATATTTTACTTCAATTGTCTACGTCGCCGATTGTATCTGCTGTACAGCTGATCCATTTGGCGGAAAAGTGGATACGGACTGCTAAGGGTAGCACGAATTACCGCCTCATGAATCAGCGCAAGCCTTGTGAAGCAAGCTTTGGGTATTACTTCATGAGTGTTACTTGATGAAGTAATGCTGCATGACCATCGCAGTCGATGTGCCCCTAAACCCCAATAAACTTGATGAAGTAATGTTCAGTGAAGTTAAAATGTAAATGCATTTATCACAGTAATGATGAAAGTCTGCGTTTGGCAGCAGCTACGGAAGATCTGGATATAAAAAGGGCGCGAGCCACATTTGAGGCTGCTCTTTCACACTCAACACCATGTGATCCCTGTGTCATTTAAGGGAGGATGCGGTGTTCCATTGGCCCAGTGCACCAGGTGTACCTGCCGTAGTGTATCTGCCGTCCGTGGGCCTGGGTGAGCCTGCAGTGGACTGCACATCTGTCGCTGTCGATCACGGACAGACCGGTCTGGCGAAGGTACACCGGCCGGCCAGCGACCATTGGCCAGTTCGCTCGCCGACAAACATGGCCGATGTTCCCTCCACGATACGCCGTATCATTGAGCAGATAGCATGTGAACAACTGAACACCTACGCGCTCCGGCCGAGTGCGAAGCGGCCCGTTTATGTTATTATGTTATTACGTGTTTATACTTGATGTTAGGCAAAGTAATGCGCCATCTTATCTCGGCGCACCTTCAGACCAGGTACCTCCTGGTTTGCTACAATATTGTGAAGGGTATTCTTCTGAACTCCTGTGGCATGTTTGACATTCAATCAATGTAAGGGGTATTGCATCAAATCTGGCGATAGCCCGCAATGCTGTTCGTGTTGCTCACGTTGCGCCTTTGAGTTCCGGTTTTAGGGTCAAAACTCTGCTGTGATGTTGCGGCCGGATGATATTAATTCAAACTATCTCTGTAGGGTTATTTGTGCAGCATATGCATTGTGCGTTAGAAAAAGTCCCACATGAGGATGTCCTTTCATTTTGCTAATTGTCGTGTAGACGGCCCTTGGAAAATTCCGTATAAGCTAAAGGGACAATCCCCATAGATTAAAGCTGCAAATGACACCCTCCCGTTCTTCGTGTGGCGGAGCCCCTTGCACACATTTGCAGGTTTTCCAACTATTGAAAGTTGAGTTTGACTGTTGAAAAGTTGAGTTTGACTGTTGAAAAGTTGAGCTTTCGATTTAGAAGTCTCAAATTTTATCTTCACGTTTTGCAAATAGTAAAAACCCTGTTCCTTCTTAGGAGTACATTTTCCGTGGCCTATCTTGCAAGAGTTTTGTAAAATGCTCAAAAAGCCGTAGGCTCGGCGGCTGTGGCAAAATAGTTAAAGGGGATGTTAAGGTCTTCAGGTGCATTCTTTCCATATGGCGCTTATAGGAGTAATGGTCAGATTTATAATATACTGAGGATGATCTATGGACGAGATATGGACGCGAAATTTGAGAGATACCATTGAATGCACATATGTTGTATTTTTTGTTCATGCAACCACTTCAATAATTCGGCATGTTGCACTTGCCTGGCTGGGGTCTTCGACGCCAGCCAGGCATTAGTTGGGTAATCATGGGTGGCATGATGTGAGCATCCGTCCTTGTGACCTGAGCAGGTTTCCCTGGATGAGATGTCCCGGACATGGGCACCGTATGACCTCATCAGGTTTCCATGGGTCATGGGTGACCCAGTCAGAACCTGATCAGACTGACCACGTCAGATTCAGCTTCATTTCTTGACGTAGCATTCTGCAGTCAAGTGGCTTTTGCATGCAACTGAACAATGCATAATTAAGATGGTCAAGTCATATCATAATGTTGCACACAGCTGCAAGTGCAGAGTGAAATAATAATGATAACATATTGCATCGTGGCCGATCGAGGCTCCGCTGCTGCCGGTTTCAGCACATGTGTTGGTAAGATGAATGGCTGTGCATGATATATATATATATATATATATATATATATATATATATATATATATATATATATACATATATATACATGCACTGTATGGTTGTATGCGTAGTCTTGCGTCCATCCGGTTAAACATGATGTCGTCTCGGGCTGTCCAGGTGCTAACGGGCCATCTGACCTCGTCAGGTTCCCTTGGTCAGATGTCTCGAATTGGACGACGCCATATGGCTTCATCAGGTTCCCTCGGCCAGATGTCCCGAATTGGGCACCATATGGCCCCGTCAGGTTTCCATGGATTAGCTGTCTCGGACACGAGCTCCAGGAGACCTGTCTGCAGCCAGTGCGCCCAAATCCTCAATGATTATTGCTGTGGTTGATTAAGAAATTGAGACAGTGGCCATGTAGCGACGGATCTTGACAAAAAAAGAGCTGGTCAGCCCTGCGGTGAGCTACGGTTTTTGCTCCCGAGGACGCCGTGAGGCACGGCTGGTGCTTGATCTTGGCCAATGGTGGGTGGATTTGCCAACCTTGCACAACCCTGGATCGTATCAGTCCGCAGCATGTGTGTGTATGATGGTCTTTGTTCGTGTATCGCCAGCTCGAACACGCCAAGTCCCTGTGCTGGCCGCGTCGAAACCAGAGTACCGTCACACGCGTGATGTGGTACTGGTGTACCGTCACACGCGTGATGTGGTACTGGTGTACCGTCACACGCGTGATGTGGTACTGGTGTACCGTCACACGTGTGTTAGGCACCAGTGGTCGTGTCTCGTACCAGCATGTATGTACGACAAAAGTTCATCTGAGCAACCCGGCCCGACTGTCACTCTTTTGAAACCTCCACAGCCTTTTGGCTGTGACGTTTCAAGTCCTTATTTTTATCACACATCACACGAGCTATATGACCTATGCAGTCGATGCGCCCCTAAACCACAATACCAATAACTAGCACATCACACGAGGTCTCTGAATGTTTATTTTTGGCAGTTTTCGTCAGAGTACTTTCTCTGAAGTGCGCGTATGTTTTGCGCTGAGGATAGGTTTTAGGCCGGTGCCGGTCCAGCCGGTATTGGCTCACCGCGATCCAGGAAGCCACGGTGGCGTGTTATGTCGTCATGCCACGTGACCTACGTTCCCCGAAGCCGAGCGGCCAGTGTCAGTCCGACGGAGGGTGCCGCGCTGAGTGGTTGCATGCGGCATAAGCTGAGCGGAAAGACAAAACAGCCCGTGACACAATGCGGCACCAATGCTAATACAGCAGTTCGGCATAATGTATTTATGTTTGGATACTAGAGATTCGGCAGATGAGCTCCAGCCGTAATGCTCGATTTCGGCAAGATGGCGAAATCGTCGTCGACTATCAGATCGCGTTTCAGCGCGCATTCGCTGCAGACGGCGCACGGTTTCACCAATAGAGCTTCTCTGCGGAATATGGAGCAGTCAGCTGGAAATTGAATGCACTGTGCGAAATCGTCGAAATCGTCTTGCTTATTGACGAAATTCCTGCACTTTCGCAAAAGTTGGACGGATTTAAGGCGCATGTCTTCACGGACTGCTAAGAGAGCTCAAGCTTCGATCGGTCCATTAGTTAGCCGTCTCGTCATGAGGCCGGACGCTGTGCCTGCAGCAGGGGATCCCCCTGTGTCTGCCTCTTGTCTTCGCTCGTCCAGCGCCCGTAATCGCGCCATAGATTGGGGGTATCATCGTACCGTCACAACAGCGTTCCAACTTCGGGACGGTACCACTGGCGTGCTGTCACAGTTCACGCGAGCTGAATCTCCGTCCCTCAGGAGGTGAAAGAGCTTTGTGAGTGTTGGTTTCTACTGACGCTTTAGAGCGTGGGGCGGATTATCACACGTAACCGCACGGCGCCAGGGATGCACTTTTGCGGGGACGGCGGTCGTGTGCACCGCGCCGGTTGGCCGTGGCGACGCGGCCGGCTGCCCCCCCCTTGTCGCGGGCCGCCGCCGCCGCCGGTCGACCGCGCCGGAGGGCACGCATTACGGCGCCGATTGGCGCCTGTCCTGCGGCGACCCCTGACCCGGCGCCTTTGTGCTCGGCGGTGACGTGCGTGTTACGCAGGCCGACCAGGAGGTGGGTGTACCGTCGCCGCCGCCGGCGCTGGACGTGTTTTTACGTGACCCTCGTACGGAACTGATGGGGTCGGTCGGCGTTGGGGTGGCTGGCGATTAGCTAACGCACAGTCATTGCCTGCGTGACGGTGACGGACACCACACACACCGCAGGTCAGCCATGTTAATGGTCGTGTCTGGGCACTGGGCGAGACGGCCGTATGGGCTGGTCTGCGGGCTTGTCTGGGGCCGGGACACTGGGCGAGATGGACATAGGGACAGGTCAGCGGTCTTGCCTGGGCACTGGGCGAGGCGGCCGTACGGGCAAGACAGCGGTGTCCAGGCCCCAGACACGACCGCTGTCTGGCGGCTGTATGGGCAAGCCAGCGATCTTGTCTGGGGCCTGGACACCGGGCGAGATGGCCATATGGGCAGGCCAGCGGTCTTGTGTTGGCACTGGGCGAGACGGCCGTATTGGCTGGTCAGCGGTCTTGTCTGGGCACTGAGCGAGACGACCGTACGGTGTCGTCCGTCGTACGGTTTGACGAGCGGTGTGACGGTCCCGAGGGACGGTGGACGGCGCTCGGTCGCCATGTGATACACACGCCAGTCACCAGCGCCGCCTGTCGGGCGCGGCCGGCAGCCACGTGTGACGCTCGGTGTCAGTCCGGAGTGTTCCGGCGGCGTTCCGGTCAGCCGGGATTAGTCGCCGCCCGGCGGCTGGAGCTGGGCGCCGCCACTGGAGCTGGAGCTGGGCGCCGCTGCTGGAGCTGGGCGCTGCCACTGGAGCTGGGCGCCACCACTGGAGCTGGGCGCCACCACTGGAGCTGGGCGCCGCTGCTGCCGCTGGAGCTGGGCGCGGCCACTGGAGCTGGGCGCTGCCACTGGAGCTGGGCGCCGCTGCTGGAGCTGGGCGCGGCCACTGGAGCTGGGCGCTGCCACTGGAGCTGGGCGTTGCCGCTTGAGCTGGGCGCCACCACGAGCTGGGCGTTGGCGCTGGAGCTGGGCGTTGTCGCTGGAGCTAGGCGCCGCTGCTGGAGCTGGGCGCCGCCACTGGAGCTGGGCGCCACCACGAGCTGGACGCCACCACTAGAGCTGGGCGCTGCCGCTGGAACTGGGCGCTGCCGCTGGAGCAAGGCGCCACTGCTGGAGCTGGGCGCCACAACTGGAGCTGGGCGCCGCCGCCCGCCTCCGCGCGGCTCAACACTGGCGACTAGTTGCCGGTCCTGCTGTTTATCGACATGCTGGTGGTGATGCTGGAGTCTGGCTGCTTCGACTCTTGCTCCTGCCGAGTGTTCACATTCACTCAGCGGTTTGGTCTCGCGTGGCTCTCCGGACTTTGCAGGTGTTTGTCGACCTCTGACTACACACAACTCATTCGGATACGCAGAGGCGAAATTGTAAATGTACGATTCGTATGCACCAGCTGTTGTTGCTGCTCCTGCTGCTCCTGCTGCACTCGTCAGGTGCCAGCCAGGGTAGAAGATGCAGGGGAGCAGACACAGGACTGTTTGAAGTGAGGTTCTTCCCACGCGGTGTCAGGTAGCGAAGAGGACAGGAACGTCTTCGAAAAAGTAAATCAACGTTCGCTCCAGTGATAAATACAGCATTTAAAGTAACTTAAAATTGATCGTATTTCCTTGGACTGCTTCACACTGCAATGCCATCAACCCCTTCACAGAGCGCTAGCTGAGAACCCCCACATATTTCATGTAGCATGTTCATGACTCCTGTCACCCTGGTCAGACGCTGTGTGGTAGAGTGGCCGAGTAGTAGCGAGCTACCGACCGGTCGATTGTCCCCGCCCCACAGCCCCTCAGACCTGGCCGGCGGCAGTCCCCGGTACCTGTCCAGCAGTGGCCCCGGTGTCTACCTGGCAGTGGCCCCGGTGTCTACTTGGCAGTGGCTCCCGGTGCATTCCCGACAGCGGATCTCGCTACGTATCCGGCAGAGGACCCCGTTACGTGTCCGGCAGGGGACCCGGTACGTGTCAGGCAGGGGACCCGGTACGTGTCAGGCAGGGGACCCCGGCACGTGTCCGGCAGGGGACCCCGCTACGTATCCGACAGAGGACCCTGGCACGTGTCCGGCAGGGGACCCCGTTACGTGTCCGGCAGGGGACCCCGGCAAGTGTGTCGTCAGTGGGCTCCGCCGCCCCGACACGTGTCCAGCAGTGGGCCCGCCTCGGTGCTCGGCTCCGTCGGACCGGCGGTCGGCGGGGTGGCCGGTAACCCGCCCGTCTTCAGTCAGGTCAGCCGCCATGGCTGCCACTATTGCCTCCTGCGCACGCTGCCGGCCCGGCGGCCGTCTCAGTTTTGCGCGGGTGGCCGGTAAATGAGGTCGACCTAGCTCTGAGTATCGGTGCCACGCTGCACCGCCAGCTCCGCCGCCGGCGGCCGTCACGTGTGCCGGATGGTCCGTGAGTTGTGTGATCGCTTCACCGCGGGGTGGACGGTTTCGTTTTCACCTCACGACGGCTGGCGGCTTGGAATGCCACTCTGGATCATGAGTGGAGCGTCTCCAAATTGAATGAGCCTTGGCATAGTTTCAGGGCCGTCAAACTGCGCGGTGTCTGGCCATCCAGTCCTTTGGTAATTCCATGGCAGCTCTACACACTTTAGGGACGCCTCAACTGCCCAAATTCGAGTGCACGAAACATGCGGGTGTGCACAAAATGACGTCACCGTTGAGCGCAAGTCGTTTAGCCTACCCATCGATTCACGTAGATTGCTCTACTGTTTCAACTGCAGTAATTACACCGGTTTCTGACCAGCTTGAAATTCGCCGAGCCCATTGGGGTCTGAACGCGAATGACACGCAGGTCACAGTAACTATTGCACACTGACCTCTGGATCATGTGCCAGTGTTCTGCAGTACGACCTGTGGGTGGCAGTTGTGGGAGTGCAGTGGCTGATGGTGGCACCAGGCAGGGAGCGCCTCTGGTGGACGCGCCTGGAGTGGACACCGGGTGGGGAACGCCTCTGGTGGACGCACCTGGAGTGGGCACCAGGTAGGGAGCGCCTGGAGTGGACACCAGGTAGGGAGCGGCTCTGGTGGCCGCTCTTGGGGTGGACACCAGGTAGTGAGCGCCTCTGGTGGTCGCGCGCCTGGAGTGGGCGCCAGGTAGGGAGCGGCTCTGATGGCCGCGCCTGGAGTGGGCACCAGGTAGGGAGCGCCTCTGGTGGCCGCGCCTGGTAGGGAGCGTCGAGGTCGGTGTCCGCTGAGGTGGCGTCAGTCGGCAGGCTCTGTGCGGTCGACCATAGCGCTCCTGCATGTTGCGAGGAAAACTGCAGCGAGCTCATGTCCCACTCATGTCCCACTCGTGTCCCACTCGTGTCCCACTCATGTCCCACTCGTGTCCCACTCATGTCCCACTCGTGTCCCACTCGTGTCCCACTCATGTCCCACTCGTGTCCCACTCGTGTCCCACTCGTGTCCCACTCATGTCCCACTCGTGTCCCACTCGTGTCCCACGCATGTCCCACTCGTGCCCGATCCGTGTCCAACTGATGATGACCACCTTGTTTATCACGCTGGTTTCGACGCGCGGCGGGCCTGATCGATTTGGTCGACGTGTGTTTCGATGATTTGTGGTACCAAATAGCATGGCTGATAATATGACTGGCAACAAGCGGACTTTAGGAGGGTAAAAACATGCTACCACGCGCCGTGTTAGGCCGACGTAAGGTAAATGATTCATCAGTCAAACTTTAAATCGTGACGGTCGAACGGGGCCAATTTAATTTGACAAAATTATACCCTATTAGATGATTAAGGCTGGACTATTGTTCGTGTTTGGTTCTTACCTTACGTCGCTCAGGCGTCCCTTACACAGTGTGCGTATGAGCGTGGCCTGATCTACATAAAACACCCATAAAATATCCCGATCGGATCCGACCCGATCGGATACGACTCTTCCAGCCATTAGAGCCTCATTATCTTGCTGTGGTATTTGAAGTAAAGATGCCAATCCTGCGATCAGTTATTTATGCTTTGGAATCCTGGATTTGTAGAGAAAAATGTACGGTGAATTAAAGGTTAGATATAATAATTTTATCTTCCTGACATCAAACATTCTTGTTAATACCTGCTTTGCAGTCTTTTGGGGAATGTTTATCCAACAGCAATGAGTTTAAAGCCATTTTTAACAACCCCATTGATCTTTTCGTGCAGAAAGTAGTGCATAGTTTCCTGACTGTGCAATGCTCTGCATGACAAACACCCAGGACGAGGCCATGTTTCCAACCACGTCCGGGATTCAAATGAAATCATGAATTCCGATCTTGGAATTACTTCCCGGATCGGAGTCACCTAATCCCGGGATTGCGATTATGTCACCTCGTGATTATTCGTGCCTCATTAAGTACCTTCGTCTCTAATGCAACGAAACAATGTCCTGTACATAAACAATGTGCAATGGTCTGCCGACCATTGTACGGTGTACCTAATGTGATGGTTGTAGCGCTTCTCATACTAATGGCGCTGCAGTGGGGGGGGGGGGTGTTGCAGCCTGCTGAGAGCTGCCATCTGGTGTCCGATATTTCAGTAGGATACGGTCAAAACGGCGCGCGCCCTCAAACACCCATATCGTCAGCGCTCGATATTGGACGTTTTCACGATGGCGTAAGCAAATACTGGAGATTAGAGACGCGTTGAAGCAGAGCGGTGGGTTTTGTATTGCCATACCGGTTCAGATTTCGGGAGCGGACTGCAACACCTATGCACTCGTTTTTCCTACCGTATACATAATTTCGTAACAGAATAGAAAGGTGAAATGCTATCGTAAGCAACATTTGCAGGACTGTTCCATGTTTGTCATAGCTACACTTGTCCGTACTTCTGAAACTCTGAACTTCTCTGAAACTTCTGAATAGCCGAAGTCTGAGCCGTGAACCATATCCACACGTAAGAAAATAGCAATATCTACTTTTTCTTGACATCGTGATGTCGTGGGCCAACGTAGCTGCGACGTCATCACAGCCAAACCCACCTACCAATCACAGTTCTTATGTCACTCCATGGCACTATGGCGTCCATTGTTACCACCGACGTCAGAGAAAAGAATGTCTTTCTCACTCTCATTCGCTCTCGTCCCGTGGCTATCTATGAAGTGTTTGGCAGTCTCGTTTGTGACACGTCAACGTCTGCTTTGAATAATAATAATAATAATGAATACGTATACACTTGTTATTAATAAAATTGGGACGAGTAGTCCAGGGGTAAGTTGCCCGTCTCACAATCGAAATATTGTGGGTTCAAGTCTCACCTCTCGCTACTCTTCGCCCGCGACCAATCGGCGTGAGAGATTGGCGACGCTACATGACTCAACGGTCGAAGTGTCGTAAACCCAATAACCCCTTATTAATAAAATACTCTCCTCTTCCGACGTTTATTAAGATACTCAACATGGGTTTAGAAATCAAATCTTTGAATTTCACAGACATGATCAGGGAAATCAGGTTGATGTAGCATATCTTGACTTAGTAAGGCCTTTGATTTTTTTATAATTATTATTATTTTTTTTTTTTTTTTTTTTTTTTAATATTTAAAATTTTTTTTTTTTTTTTTTTTATAAAAGAGAGAGTAATTTTTTTTATTTTATAATATATTATTATTATAAAATTTTTTTTTTGGGGGCCCCGGGGGGGGGGTTGGGGGGTTTTTTTTTTTTTTTTTTTTATTTATATTTTTTTTTGGGGGGGGAGGAGTAAGGTTTTAAAATTTTGGGGATGATTTGAAGATTTTTAGGGCAATAACAGGGCAAAAGAGCAGGTTTTGCTCAGAAAGACTAGACGACTAGTGAAGTGGTCCGAAAAATGCAAATGAAGTTTAATTTGATAAGTCAAAGTCATGCATGTAGGTAGGCAGCATATGAAGGCTCCATACTTGATGGGTGCCAAGTACTATCGTGACTCAGCAGGAGAAGGACTAGGTGTTATTTTGAACACAAAATGGGGGCATCAGAACAGACCAAAGAAGCCAGGAAGAAGGCACAAGAATGCTGGGCAATACAGAGGAATGTGTCATACAAAAGTGAGGAGGTCATCAGGAAGCTTTACTGTCATATGTCAGGCCACATTTGGAATACTGTGTCCAAGCTTGGTCCCCTAGTTATGAGAAAGATTGTTGGCTTTTAGAGAGAGTACAAAAGAGGGCAACAAAATGGTTAATGGTATAGGCAACCGGAATTGAGGAAAGACTGAAGAAATTGAACATGTTTTCACTTAGATATAGAAGGCTGAGAGGAGATCTCATCGAGGTTTTAAATTTGTTCATGGTCAGGAACAGGGATATCTCGGGGAAATGTTTGAATTTAACAGAAATGATGCAATTAGAGGTCATCAATTCAAAATTAAAGTTAATCACAGCAGGACAAGGTTAAGACAGTCTTTCTTCACCAACAGGGCAGTAGAACACTGGAACCAGCTGCCAGGAACCATGCAGTAGCAACACAACATCTTTAAAAACGGCATAGACAATCATTAAAGAACAGGGGATTGTTTTCTGTATTCCAGGGAAGGTTGATCGACAGGGAGGAGTGGGAGTTGGGAGGAGTTTGTAATTGTTGACTGTGTTATGAAATAGCAAGTGAGTCTCTTATTAAGTCTAAATGCTTTATAACTTATATAGGGTGTACCTAGCAGTGGATTCAGCACCTTCCTTCGGGATGTGATACTGATGAGATTGTCTATGGTAGCACAATGTGTATGATGGGAGGGTTTGTAATTGTTGAGTGTATTATGCAATAGCACGTGAGTCTCTTATTAAGTCTGAACGCTTTATGAATTTCTGTGGGATGTCCTAGCAGTGGATTCGGCACCTTCCTTCGGGATGTGATGCGATGAGGTTGTCTATGGTGGCACGATGGGTGTGATGGGAGGAGCTTGTGATTATTGAGGGTGTTAGGCGTAGCAAGTGTGGTGTAGATGGGCTGGGATATATAGCTTCCAGGAACTGGGATAAGGGATTGATTGGGGTGGAGTATGACATTTAGTACCTTTCTAGATAGGCTAACCCAGATGGGCCCTGTGGCTCTTATTAAGCCTTAATACTTTATGACTTTATGACGTGTCATGTCTTGCGATCTGAGCCGCCGTCATCCCACACCACCGACGAGAATCTCTTGCGATCTGAAACCGTTATCTCACTCCACCGACGAGAACCTCGGCCACCTGACCCTCGGAGCAAAAGTCGTGCAAGTTGCTGGAGTGTCACCAAGCAAGACTGCAGGCTTTTATTCTGTCTCCGAGGGACAAGATTCCAAAAAGTCTACAACTTTATCTCCTTGGCTGTAAAACGAACATGCGTATTGGTCCCTGAAACATCGTGATTGGAATTGGACAACCGTTTCGAGTAGCTATCGCCAGCATTGCGACGCTGGTCAATGGTCCACCACTCACAGGCGGCGGCCTCCAGACGCTGTGAATGTGAATGGCTCTGGTGCGAGTATTGTGAGCCGGGGAGCGGTGGCATCCGGCCGGGCGCCCCGGTCTCCGGTGTCTGGTCGGAGGGGATATTTCGGCCGTCGGCGTTCATCGTGTCGCCGCTGTGGTCGGAAGATGTGACGTCAGCCGGCGGCGACGGCCCGTCAACACCCGACCACGTGGTGCGGCGGCGGCCGCCGGCCAGCTGGTCGGGCGCGTCACGTGGTCGATGGCATCAGCTGATGGGGCGCGGCGCCGGCGCCGCGACACGGTCGATATGCTGGCGCCGGACGACGCTGCCAAAGAGGAGCCGAGCCGTGAGTGGCGTCATGACGCTGGCTGGGTCTGCGGGCGTCGCGCAGACGAGTTGTTTCCGGCGCGGCGACCTCGAACACAGACCTGCTTTTCGTCCGTGCAATGAACCAGATTTAGTCTCCCTTCCCGCTTTTCTGTGCGCTAGGCTTTAGGCTCCCATTGCTTTACGGCTGGACCAAAGTTGCCAATATAACTTAACCGTTGCACTTATCCCCGGACTAGACAAGCCCTTTGAACTTCGGTGGGTCTCTTGGCTCGGCGCCGATGTGTCTTCCTCTCGACCTCATACACCTGGGTTGGGATACAGATATTCATCGGCGTTGCACAGGAGTACCCCTGAGGTCTGGATGTTCTGAATGATCCAGACGCTTAAAGTAAATTCCCCATTGGCCGAATGATTAGTCAAAGGCCAAAAAAATCGGCTGGCGAGCCAGCAGGCGTGGAGTAGACCGGATTTCTGGTGTGGTTCTGCCGAGAAACGACGCACGAGTGTTTCCGTGCAGGTTCACCGAGGAAGAATGTTCTGTAATACAGTGGAAAAACACGCCCGACATTAAGTGCGTACGAAAATGGTAGTCTCTCTGAGATTAAACGTCGGGTAATCACCCCATGAAAAATTGCCGCCCTTCTGACCGGGGAATGGAACCTCCACCCCCGATCAGCGGATTTTTTTTAGCCAAAGGCCCCTCCGAAAAAAAATCACACATATGAGAAGGAATTGCCCCAAAAATGGGACGCTTGAGTGCACTCCCCCTCTTCCAACCAATTTTTTTCCGCCCGGGACGTCACTGCGAGGAACCCTCGCAGTGACATTCCTCAAGATAAGTGCTCCCCATGAAAACTGTTAGACCCGCCCCTGATTAGAATCGGCGCATGGCAACCAAATGGAAGGAACTCACCGGGATGACGTGGAACGGACCGCAGGCCAGGAGATCGGATGGCTCGTGTCGGGCTTTATTTGCCTTGTTGCGCGCCTTTTTATAGCCTTTCGAGCACTTCGTCTATCGTGTGCTCTGCGGTGAGCCGGATGTCGCTGGCACTGTGGATACGTTACTGGCGCATCCATAGACCTGCATTGGAAGGGGTGGGTGGAAGGGGATCATTCTCCCAGGGGTTCCATGTCCACGGAGGGGCGCCGCTGATGGAAAAATCGACTCCACTTATTCCAGAAAACGCCAATTTCTCTCAGAGGGATGCCTTTCGCTAAAAATGTTGGTGACAGGGTACACTGCAATCTTCCGGTGTTGAAGGTGGTATGGCTTTCCAAAGCTAACGGCTTTAAAAAAAAGAAAGCTGAGTAAGAATAACCTAAGTCATAAAGTCATATAGTGTTAAGGCTTAATAAGAGCCACAGGGGCCCATCTGGGTTAAGCCTATCTAGAAAAGGTACTAGAAATGTACAAATTCTCACCCCAATCAATCCCTAATCCCAAGTTTCTAGGAAGCTATATATCCCAGCCTATCTAGCATCATCCACTTGCTATTGCATAACACCCTCAACAATTGCAAGCTCCTCCCATCATACCCATTGTGCTACCATAGCCCCTGCTTAAAGGTGTCTGTGCCATGCACATTTAACATAAATATCATCCCATCCATCCAAATTAGAAATCAAAAACAAGATTTTCCTGCCTAAAAAATTTGTACTTTTAAATACATTCAATGAGGAACTCTCCACAACATCAGCAGGCAGCCCATTCCACTGATCAACAACCCTTTGACTGAAGACCTGCTGTCGCTTAACTGTCCTACACCTCAACTTGTCTAACCTGAGTTGGTGACCCCTGTGTGATACTTTAAACTGAAGAGCACCATTTAAATTGACCTGATCTAGTCCTTTAACAATTATTGAGAGCCTCCTCATACCTATTGCTGAGCAATTTAACTCCTCTCTTGCTCAAATGTAACCCATCTAATGCAAACATTTCAGTCTTCCCCCAGAAATCCCCCCCACAAATCCAAGAACCCCACGCCAAGTTCCTTACAAATCTTGGCCACCCTGGTATTCAGCCCAATGGCCCTCGAGTACCACTCTATGCTTGCGTTAACCATAGGGAGGATGGATGTTACCATTCCTCGTTTCCCACTTACAGCTAGCCTACCTATCAAAGCCCTATACGCTTGTATTGTTTCCTCTGTTTTTGCTTTTCCTACATCATTTACACCAACCTGCACAATTACCGTTGTGCTCTCTCCACTACCCTTCATTACTCCTTCTATCCTATTACCAACATCCTTTACCTGGGCCCCTGGGAAGCAAACACGAATCCGTTTGTTGGGGTTCCTGCTACAAAAAGTACGGTCCATGTACCTCACTCTTGAGTCCCCTATAACTAAAACCTCCCCCTCTCTATCCTCAGCTACCTGGTCATTCCTACTTTCCTCTTTAGCAGCATTACTATCTCTCCCTTGCAGTACCTCAAACCTATTATTAGTTTCAATGCCTTTGTCCATTTTCCTTAAAGCCAGTCTCGTACTCTGGCGTCTAGCTACTTTCCACTCTCCACTATCATGGTCCATACTATCTCCACCCCTATCACTCCTAGGCTCCTGCACCTGGCTTGCCTGGCTGACATTTCCTATGGTGGGCCCTGCCACCAAACACTTCAGGCGCTCCACCTCCCTAGCTAACATATCTACTTTCTTACTCAAGTCCCCAATTACTTCCATACACTTACACTTCCCACAGTCACCTTGCATTTTTGTTGTTTTTTTTTCTCTAAACTTAAATCTGAAACTTAAACACCAAAAAGACCACACCACAAGACTAGAAAATAGAATAACACTCACACTGAATAAACAACAAAATAAATATCTGCTTTCGCAAGCTAAACTAAGCAAATATAATCTTAGTTATACCAACTCCCATCAACTACAAACTCCAACTAAATGAAACTAATACTAATATAATCCCAAAAAGCCTATATAGGTACCTCTACGATTACTCCAGTATATGAAGATATAACTAGTGTAATCAAAGCTCACTAGTTTAGTCTTAAACTCTATCTTAAAATTAAACACCAAAAATACTATGACACAAGACTAAATAAATGATGTTAAGAAAGAATTAGTATTATCTAATGTAACTTATAATATCTACACACAGGAAAGAAGGCAGCAAGCTTTCTACAAAAAAGACGAAAAAATTTATAAAAACGACAACCTACGGACAAAACTATACACCACAATACTAATACATTAAGTTAAGAAAGAAATTGTATGCTCTAATTTAACTAATAATATCCACACACAGGAAAGAAGGTAACAAACTATCTACAAAATAGAAGAGGAACACTTATCTTACGAACGAAACTACACCGTGAACGCCACAAATTCAAGGTTATCTAATGTATACAATATTCACCATAAGAAAAAGTGAGCTATAGGAACAAAAATACTATTCCCTGACTTAACTTATAACACCTACACACAGATTAAACGCCACAAGCTATCCACAGAATAAACACAGAAACTTATCTTAATCACTTGTGGTCCAACCTTCTTTTTCCCCTCGGTGTCCTCAACCAGTCCTCCCCAGGCCTCGGAGCTGCGCGAACACGTCCGTCTGGAGCAAGAGCAGAACCGTGAGTCCACCTATTCGCCAACATTCTTCAGTTGGTTTTACCGCTGTGTGATTCGCTCACAGGGTGACGGCGAATCCGAACACATCGTTGACACAGCACAATTAAGTGCAAAACAAAGCAAAGATATACGTGATTTCTTACGATTGGCTTCGCGGATGAATAAGATTCGGTAGGTGCATGAAGAAAATCAGTGACGGTTTTCAAGGGTCGGCAAAATAAACGTTATTTACGCATGAGCGGAAGTTGTCATGCTTTCGTTGATAGATGCCAAGCGCTCGGGAAGTTTTCCCGTTGCGATACAGACTTCACCTCGTCATATCACGCTACCACTATCTCGTGTGGCATCGGAACAGGCAGGATCTGATCAGTGTGACCAGAGGCACAGCGAAGGTGGGCACCCCCCCCCACCCCCCACCCCCCACCCACCCCCCCCCCCCACCCACACCGCACCATCTGAACAAAAAAGAACAGATTAACAAGAAATACAAACTTTCGCCGCGATTCGTGCGCCGAAACCATTATAATTGAAGTTTGTTTTTGTGAATGGGGGTTTGGCTCCCCTTAAGAAAACCATGGCTACGTCACTGAGTTGTGACTTGTGTGACATGGCGTGTGCTTCTAAGGATTCCAGTGCATGTCATATACCTCTAAGTCCCTCCTTTAGCCCTTTTCCATATAAATACCGCCCGCATTTGAGGTTATTTGTATCATTTCCGAGCCGTTTTTGATTGGCGCAAAATGACCGAAGTCGTCGACGCACCCTAAGGCACAAATCCACCACAACCATCACCACCACAAAGCCATTTGGTCTAGAGGTACGGGCCTCCTTGGCTGTTCTTGACTAGCATTCTGATACATCCTCTCAAAAGGAATGAAGTTCTAGTTGTACCAAAAGAGGCACCACATTAGGGAGCAGGGGTGGAAACCTCTACAAATTCCAGACGTTCTAGACCAAGTATGGTCCAGGTCTGAGGGGATCCTCGTGTCCACTCTCCCTGGTCACCTCACCGCACACTTGACTGCCAGACCATTTGACGTTGGCAACCTGTCGTACCGATCATTTGGGCGTCCACCAAGACTCCAACAGCTGAAAACCAGCTGTCAAACTCAGCTTCAACCAACCAACCAATCAAAACTCCAACAGCTGGTGGTTTTCAAAGCGCACGACGGGGCGTTGTGGCATTAGCGTTTGGAATGTCACCGTGGCGCCGCGGGTCGGTGCGCGACTGCGCAGCCGGCCTGGGAGTGTCGCGCCGTGTTTCCCACCGCCGCCAATTTCTTCGGCCCCGCAGGGCTCGCCTGCTGGACGACGCCCGGCCAGCACGGAGCGTGCACGAGCCCTGCGTCGTTGAGCTGCCGCTATCGGACAAGTTTCCCGATGAATTCGTGGTTATTTCTGTATTTCCGTGGTGCGGTAATGGGGGCGTGCGAGGATTTCTCCGAGCGCTCCAGGACGAGAGCGGTGTCCGACTATTTACCGAGGGCGGTGAGGGTGGTGGCGACTCGCTGCTGGCCGGTTTCTCTCCATTGTTGTGATATTTTGGAGATAACTATATGCAGACGCCACCGAACATTTCCCGCCAATTAAACCGCAGGCAGCCCTTAGTCGTGCACTGGTTAGCTTGATGTGAGACATTTGCCGCGCCCGGCCCACAACCGCATAGTCTCACTGTCGCCGCGTCCTCAGCGGGGAGGTAGTGCCACCGTAATCGGTGAAGGCTAATTCGTAGTTTGTAGTCTCGGAGTCTAGAACGGTGGCAGAGTACTGCCTCCGACAGGTGCGGTGTTCGATGAAAATGATTGTGTGGGGAACAGATAAAGTTCATTTAAGAAAATTAGGGTGAATCAGGCTACTGGGTGATGTTGCGCCGCCCGAGGTGATGTCCTGGGGTGATATCTGTTCAATGAGTGGGGTGACTTCCAATGAGGAAGCTGGAGGGTGGGGGGGGGGTGATGTGCTCTGGACTTTTCAGACTTAACTTTGGAGCCACAAACTAGCATTTGGACTCCGGTAGGGGCGCGTAAAACCTATTATTTTTCACGGGATTGCCCAAACAGAATCGTTCAATTTGTAAGCAAAGTGGTGCAGAACTAACTTAAGTATTACCACTCAAGCTTTCCGGTGTCAACTAGGCAGGCAGCTGACCGCGATCAGCGCCAGCCGTGTGCACCGGAACATCGTCGGCAAGTTCTTCTTTTTGTGGGGAGTGGGGGGGGGAGGTGATGGGAGTGTATATTCAAGGCGATTCATGAACAATCAGCAAGGCTTTGTCGTGATTGTAAGGTGGAGGTGCCGCTTGAGGACCGTTTCCAGAACTTTGTGTCTGGACTGGTGAGGTGTTGATTGTGTTGTGTGGTGGTGGTATGGGATATGGTAGTGATATCGGATATGGTGGTGGTGGCTATTGGCTTTACGGCACGTCGACCGTTTTGGGTTATGTAGCGTGCCCAATCTCTCACGCTGATTGGTCGCGGGCTAAGAGTAGCGACAGGTGGGACTCGATCACACAACCTTTCGGTTGGGAGGCCGGCACCTTAACCCAAGGTCATTCCCCAGGCCGCGTTTTGATTATGGGAGGTCATCAGGAATTTCTTGGGAATGTTGGAGGTGCTGATACAGGGGCGCCGCCAGGAAATTGTGTGAGAGCATTAGTGATTCGGGGAAATTCTCGATGACTCAGAGACATGTCAAGTGTTTCGCTCAACGCATGGGAGGAGCTGATTTAAGAGCACCAGCCAGGATTTGTCTCGAGTGAGTGACGGCGGGTATTGATCAGGGTCGTTTCCAGGGTTTCAGGACCGCAGGTTCTGCCACTAAGGCTGCAGTGCCAATTCAAGGATATGAATTTGTTTCCAGTGGGTGGTGGCAATGCAGATTCAGAGCCATTTCCAGGACTTTGTGGTACGAAGAATGAGATTCTGGTTCACGGTCGTCATCGGAGGTCTTTCGAGTGGTTGGTGGAGGTGCCAAAATATGCACAGGAATACTCGGACACCACCACACCATCCATTAGTTTGTACAATAAAAACATTATTTGCTTACCTATTTTTACACACCCGGCGCCGCTCCTGGTGCGTACATGCCACTTTTGGGTCGATGGCATTGTTTTGAAGGACTTTTAGTAGGTTAGATTAGGTTCGATAGGTTCGCCAATCGCTTTGTGCAATCGGTGAAGTTGAAAACATGGAACTGTGCCTGCATCAGACTTCTGTCGGCACGGTCAGACAGTCGCCGGATTTATTTGTTTATTGGGAATTTATTCGTCGGCTATTTATTACTCGAGAGAAGCATGGTGTCACATGGATGGTATGCTATCTATCCATCTATATATATATATATATATAGGTATGCTATCTATCCATCTATCTATATATATATATATATATATATATATATATATATACATATATATATATATATATATATATATATATATATATATAGACAGACAGACAGACAGACAGCCAGATATATATCTGTGTCTGTCTGTCTGTCTGTCTGTCTGTCTGTCTGTCTGTCTGTCTGTCCCGTTCTCTTTCTTCTGTCTGTCGTTTCTGTCTTGCTTCGTCTCTGGTCGCTTCTGTCTGTCTGTCTGTCGCTTCTGTCTGTCTGTCTGTCTATATATATATATATATATATATATATATATATAGATGGAGTGGGATTATAGATCACATACACATTTATGGTATGTGATTCTGATGAGATTGTCTATGGTAGCACAATGGGGCATGATTGGAGGAGTTTGGAATTGTTGAGGAGTGTGATAAGGTGAATGGTGCTAGATAGGCTGGGATATATAGTTCCCTTGGAACTTGGGATTATGAATTGATTGGGGTGTGAGCATGTACTTTTCTGGTATCTTTTCCACATTGGCTTGACGGAGATGGGCCCCTGTGGCTCTTATTTAGCCTTAACACTTTATGACTATTTACCCATGCCAGCTACGTCTGGGCCGCACTTCCCCGCACATTGCGCGCCCCAGACCGTTCGTGGTGTCAGAAAAGCACGCGTGTGACCGGAGTGTGACAGCCGGTGTGTCCTTGGTCGGCAGGGGAGCGCGATGGCCGAGGTGGCGACGTCGCGGCCGCCGTCTGGCCTCTCGCTGTCGGCCGAGAACCTGCCGGCGCTCGAGCCGTCCGCCGCGCTCGACGACCTCGTCGAGTCGGAGGTGATCGTCGGCGACGACAGCGACGACGAGTTCGCGTTCAACGGCGAGGTGAATGCCGCCGAGGAGGTGTATGTGCGGAACGGGCCGCGCGGCCCCAGCGTCACGCTCGGCCACGTGACGATCGAGCGCAGCTACTGCACGGACGACGACGACGACGGCGCCGTGAAGCTCGTCGACCCTGACCAGTTCAGCGATTTCTTTCTGATGGAGGAGCCGGCGGCGGCCGGCCCCGCCGACGCCGGCGGCTACGTGCAGCTGTTCTCGGACATGCGGCAGTGTGTGAACGGCGGCCGTGTCAGCTACCTGCAGGTGTCGTCCGCCGCGCTCGGCCTGCAGCAGGGCCAGCGCCGGCTGGAGAGCCTCACCGAGGAGGACGAGACGTCGGCGCAGGAGGCGCCCGACGGTTCCCAGGGCGCCGCCGGCGCCGCCGCCGCCGCCGCCACGCCCCGCGTCGTCAGTGACTCGGCCGTTGCCGACGCGTCGGCAGCGGCGATGCAGCGCGCCGGGGCGTCGGTGTGGAGCGTCGAGCCGGACGTGGCGCGGTGGCCGGCGGCGGAGCTGCAGCCGACAGCGGCGGCAGCGGCGGCAGCGGCGGCAGCGGCGGCAGCCGAGGCGGCTCTGCCCGTCAGTCTGGTGAGTCCAGTCGAGTCCGCCAGCGAGATGTCGGGTCCCTTCAGTCTGGTGGGCATCATCTTGCCGCCGACGGCGGTGGCCGCCGCAGCAGCTCAGCTGACGTCAGACGGAGCCGTCCAGTCGACATTGGGGACGGCTGTGGAGCCGACGTCAGAGACAGCTGTGGAGCCGACGTCAGAGACAGCTGTGGAGCCGACGTCAGAGACAGTTGTGGAGCCGACGTCAGAGACATCTGTGGAGCCGACATCAGAAACAGCTGTGCAGCCGACGTCAGAGACGGCTGTGGAGCCGACATCAGAAACAGTTGTGGAGCCGACGTCAGAGACAGTTGTGGAGCCGACGTCAGAGACAGCTGTGGAGCCGACATCAGAAACAGTTGTGGAGCCGACGTCAGTGACAGTTGTGGAGCCGACGTCAGAGACAGTTGTGGAGCCGACGTCAGAGACAGTTGTGGAGCCGTCATCAGAGGAACTTGTGGAGTCGAGACCAGAAACAGCTGTGGAGTCCACATCAGAGGCAGCTGTCAAGGTGACGTCAGATACAGCTGTGGAGCCGAAACTGGAAACAGCTGTGGAGCCGACATCAGAGACAGTTGTGGAGCCGACATCAGAAACAGTTGCCAAGGCGACATCAGACGCAGCTGTGGAGCCGAAACTGCAGGCAGATGTTCAGCCGACAGAGACAGTTGTCAAGGCGACATCAGATGCAGTTGTCGAGGTGACTTCTGAGACAGCTGTGGAGCCGACATTAGAGACAGCTGTGGAATCGAAACTGGAGGCAGATGTTGGGCCGACATTAGAGGCAGCTGTGGAGTTGACGTCAGAGACAGCTGTGGGGCCGGTGAGTGAGCCGGCGGTCGACAGCGGCGCCACGGACAGAGCGCCGAGTGGTGTTGCCAGCGAGTGGACCGAGTCCAGTGCCGCCCTGCCCGTGCTGAAAATCGATGAGAGCACCGAGCCGAAGAGTGAGGCCAGCATATCGTCGGACCGGTCCAGCTCGTCGCAGTCGAACCCGACGAACAGACACGGCAAGAGCGGCAAGACGGCTCCGGCACGACCAACCGCTGCGAAGCAGTCGCCGCCGGCGCGGAACGTGAGCCGCACTGTGCTGCCGGCTCGTGTCCAGGCCGACCTGACGAAGACACGGTCTCCGCTCGCCGCACGCGAGGAAAGGCGCACCGTCTCTAACTACGCTAGCCTCCCCCGAAACAAGGCCAAGAAGGCGACCGCAGTCGGCGACGTCAAGAAGGATAGTCCAGCCTCCGTATCGGATGTGTCCAAGAAGCGCGAGACGAGTGTGAAGACCACCAGCGCCAAGCCGGGCGCGGTGCCGCTCAAGCGGAAGCCGCTGGACAAGAAGGTGTCAGAGGCGAGGCGGTCGGAGTCGGGCACGTCGGACGACGATCCGGTCAGCTACGGAACGCTCGGCAGACGGAAGAAGACATCGCCGAACTCTGCCGCCGCCGCCGCCGCCGAGCTCAAAAGAAGCGCCGACAAGTACGGTACCATCGGCCGCAAGAAGAAGGAGCCGAAGGCGGCCGAGGCGACGGCCGCCACCAAGTCGGCCGCCTTCACGTCTGAGGACATGAAGAAGAGCGCCGACACGTTCGCCACGCTGGGCCGGCGCAAGAAGACGCCGACGGCGGTGAAGCCGGACGTGCCGGCCAAGCTGGCGTCGGCGGCTGCCGCCCGGCCGTCGCCCGGCCGTCCGGCGGCGACTACAGCGGCGACTACGGCGGGACGTCGGCCGACAGGCAGCCGGCCGCCGGCGCGGCCTCCGGCGCGCAGCAGCGGTGCCGCGCCAGCCGCCGCCGCCACCACCACCTCCCGACAGCGCACACTCATCTGCCTGGAGACGGCCTGTCAAACGGTGCTGACCGGCGGCGACGCAGACGAGCTGCTGACGGCTGCCGGCCTGCGGCAGCGGCCGCACGTGCGCCGCCACGAGGCCGCCTGTCAGGCGGAGATCGCCGAGCCGCGGCAGGCGCAGCAGGCGGCCGAGCTGGCGCGCCTGCAGGCGGAGGCGCAGCATTCCAGACACGCGCTCGACCAGTTACAGCAGATACAGGTGAGAGCCGACCGGCCCAGCAGCTAGTTAGCTGGCGACTGCTGGCGGTCTGACCCCCACCTTATGCCCCCCCCCCCCCCTTCATGCCCCAGTAGCTGGCTAACTAGCGACTGCTGACGGTCTGACCCCCACCCTATGTCCCCATGCCCCAGTAGCTGGCTAACTAGCGACTGCTGACGGTCTGACCCCACCCTATGTCCCCATGCCCCAGTAGCTGGCTAACTAGCGACTGCTGACGGTCTGACCCCCACCCTATGTCCCCATGCCCCAGTAGCTGGCTAACTAGCGACTGCTGACGGTCTGACCCCCACCATATGTCCCCATGCCCCAGTAGCTGGCTAACTAGCGACTGCTGACGGTCTGACCCCCACCCTATGTCCCCATGCCCCAGTAGCTGGCTAACTAGCGACTGCTGACGGTCTGACCCCCACCCTATGTCCCCATGCCCCAGTAGCTGGCTAACTAGCGACTGCTGACGGTCTGACCCCCACCCTATGTCCCCATGCCCCAGTAGCTGGCTAACTAGCGACTGCTGATGGTCTGACCCCCACCCTATGTCCCCATGCCCCAGTAGCTGGCTAACTAGCGACTGCTGACGGTCTGACCCCCACCCTATGTCCCCCATCCCCCAGTAGCTGGCTAACTAGCGACTGCTGACGGTCTGACCCCCACCCTATGTCCCCATGCCCCAGTAACTGGCTAACTAGCGACTGCTGACGGTCTGACCCCCACCATATGTCCTCACCCATTCCCCGGAAGCTGGCTAACTAACATCTGCTGGCACCGTTCAGGCTGGCCCCTCCTCCCCCATTCCTTTCCTCTCCTGCCCGTCCTTATCATAATACCATGGAATATTGATGTTGACTAGTTAGTCGGGTTTATCATTGACTCCCTGACATGACATGCCAGGTGATTGTCGCGTGCCGTCTGCGGCCCGACAGAACATGCATCCGCCTCTGCGCCAAGTGTAACAGCACGCGCCGATCGGGAGTTGTTCTCGCGTGGCGGCGGTGCCCCCCACTCACTGCCCACGCGTCTGTGCGCCATTAGCACGGTAATTGGCGCTCCATCCGGCTCACAACGATCTGCCGGCCAATGGCCGGGTTCAAGTCTAAACGGTGCCCGACAGGCAGGTCTCGTGCCTCACTGGGAGGCTCATCCGGGAGCAGGTCCCTGCCTGACTATGGGAAGTTCCGCCGGGAGCAAGTCCTTGCCTGACAGGCAGGTCCACCGGAACAGGGCCCTGCCTGACGGGCAGGTCCCCGGAACAGGTCCCTGCATGACTACGGGAGGTTCCTCGGGGAGCAGATTATGTGTCTAACTGGGGGCTCCCCCAGGAACAGGTTCCATGCCAGACCATCAGAATTTTCCCCGGGAGCAGGTCTCGCGCCTAGTTGTCAGTTTCCCCGGGACTAGACTCCTTGCATAACTGAGTTTCCCCGTGAGCAGGTATCGTGCCTAACTGAGTTTCCCCGGGAGCAGATCCCGTGCCTAACTGTGAGTTCCCTGGGAGCAGGTCTCGTGCCTAACTGGGAGTTTTCCCCGGGAGCAGGCCCCGCTCTTGTTTGGCCTGCATCCCGAGTCTTCGTCGCCATACCCGGAAATGTTATCTTCACCTGACAAGCGTGATGTTTATTGTAACAATTGCCATGACTCGTCCCGTAGCTGCTCCTGAGACCGCTTCTGTGAGTTATGACTGCTCGGTGCAGGGGCAGGCGCGGCTCCTGTGCCCGCTCCTGACCGCCCGTGACGTGACGGTTCCGGCGAGTCCTTCCGTGACTGGTGTCATTATCTGAGCACTACTCTCGACTGATTGGATACGTCAGACCTCGGCAATCTTTTGTTTCGTCAGCGACGCCGAGCAATGCCGGTGGCGAGAGGATACGTCTGTCTGGCCATGATCCCCCGATATCCGACTGGTTCAGTTTTAAATCGGCGTGGGCGACGTCAGGTGTCTGCTGCGCACGGAGAAAGGCCAGAAGAAAGCGCTACAGATTTGCATTTGTTGCTGTAAATTCAGAGGTGATGCGGGCATGGCCACGTACGGAAAGCCCATACCAGGTTGCCAGTTCCATTCGGTTAAGCATAAATCCCAAATATGATATCAAGTTCAGTTCCAGAGAGGAAGAATGTCTGCATACTCGAGCGCAATGGACGCTAAGCATAGTCGAGTGAGTGCAGGCCTGCGTTTCCATAGCAACGTTATTAGTGTCGCCGTTGGGTGAATATTGCCGACGGCGGCCGGAGGCGGCCGACTCAGTCTGTGCTGCCGCGGCCGTCGGCACCGTTCCGTCAGGTGTCAGCGTGCCGTGCCGTGCCGTGCCGTGCCGTGCCGTGCCGTGCCGTGCCGTGTCGTGTCGTGTCGTGTCGTGTCGTGTCGTGTCGTGTCGTGTCGTGCCGTGCCGTGTCGTGTCGTGTCGTGTCGTGCCGTGCCGTGTCGTGTCGTGTCGTGTCGTGTCGTGTCGTGTCGTGTCGTGCCGTGTCGTGCCGTGCCGCTTGGCGGCGTCCGGCGCACCACAGATCAATGCGGTGAAGTTTGCGGCAAGGGGTGCGGCCGACGCGATGAGAGCGTGGCTGGGCCGCCGGACGTCGGCTTGCCGGATGGTGACGACACCGATCGATGTGATTAACTCTCCGTGCCGCGTCGACCTAGCCCTGGCCGTGCTGCAGGCTGCTCACGCTCAGACGCCGCTCTCCGTGTCGCGCCGACATAGTCCTGGCCGTGCTGCAGGCTGCTCACGCTCAGACGCCGCTCTCCGTGTCGCGCCGACATAGTCCTGGCCGTGCTGCAGGCTGCTCACGCTCAGACGCCGCTCTCCGTGTCGCGTCGACCTAGCCCTGGCCGTGCTGCAGGCTGCTCACGCTCAGACGCCGCTCTCCGTGTCGCGCCGACATAGTCCTGGCCGTGCTGCAGGCTGCTCACGCTCAGACGCCGTTATCCGTGCCGCGCCGACATAGTCCTGGCCGTGCTGCAGGCTGCTCACGCTCAGACGCCGTTATCCGTGCCGCGCCGACATAGCCCTGGCCGTGCTGCAGGCTGCTCACGCTCAGACGCCGCTCTCCGTGTCGCGCCGACATAGCCCTGGCCGTGCTGCAGGCTGCTCACGCTCAGACGCCGCTCTCCGTGTCGCGCCGACATAGTCCTGGCCGTGCTGCAGGCTGCTCACGCTCAGACGCCGCGCCGACCTAGCGCTGGCCGTGCTGCAGGTTGCCCACGCGCAGACGCCCGAGGTGCCGCTCTTCTCATATACATTGTTCACATGCAGAAAAAAAACAGTAGCAAAAGCTTGGCCAGCTGCCCCAGTGTATGTGGGACGCACACCAGCCATCAGCCGCCAGCCGCCAGTCCGGCGAGCTGGACGCAATTTTGGGAAATGTCCACATTTTGTGTGTAAGGCATTGGCCGTTGCGCTCCTTTGCTGTTGTCGGCAGACGTCATGGCAGTTCAAAGCCAAGGGCGCTGCCGTGCTTTCTCTGTCCATCTCTCTGTCCATGTGCACGGGGTGTGACGTCAGACACGCATGACGGCGTCTCCGTGACGCTGTATGGTTCGTGATTATTGCCACCAAAGCCCGGCAGCCAAGACCGAACAGACTCTTTCTGCTTCGGCACAAATGTTGCTGATCGACGTACGCAGCTTCCTACATCAGTGGTGGTACATACATAATCGGAGAGCGACAACTGGATGAGCTTTGAATAGCACAGTCAAACAGGTCAATGCCGAGGAGCAGTCAGTCACTCGACCGTCTTCAGGGGCCTGGTCGTGAAGCAGATGTGCTTCCGTGATCCAATATCAGGGATATGCGGCCTGGAATCTTAGTCGAGCACCATGATACATGCCAACGTCCTGGTCATCATAAGACAGTACGTGATGAACCGCTGAAGCTGCTGGTTCTCGAAGCAGATCGTGCTGGGAAAAGGCAATGGCCGGTCCCACTGCAAGCCATATGTTGTCCCTGTAAAGATAAGCAAGTCCAGTCTTCTTATTTTTATATTGGACAATTTACTTTTTGATCCAAAATTGTCCACACAAAATACAATGGCCGTTGCACTGATGTCTGGGACGGAGTCGCCGTAGAAATTACGCTCAGGCCCTGATCAAGCCATTTGATTTCCTAATGGTCTGCATTTTGGCCTCCAGAGCGCTTGTGGTGTATGTACTCTTGGGATGTCTCAGGTCAGGTCAGGTCGCACCTCACCTGGTGTCAACATACAACTTGCAATTTAATGTGTGCAACGCATACATTTCTTGACCGCGCCGCGTCCGTACATAACCCGGCCGGCGGCTGGTAGTACTCGTGGCACCACTGTGTGCCGTGGCCTGATATAATTATAGTCAACGGTGATGCTATCACTGGTACCACTCGCGATGGTATCACGAGTACCACTCGCGATGGTATCACAAGATGGTATCAGAGTACACTCGCGATGGTATCACGATAAATATGGTATCACACGGTACCACCGCGATGGTAAACACCACATGGTATCACGAACAACTCGACACTCGCGATGGTATCACGAGTGCAACTCGCGATGGTATCACGAGTACCACTCGCGGTGGTATCACTGGTACCACTCGCGATGGTATCGCGGGTGGTGCATGGACCTTGACAGATGACTGGCGCGCCGCGCCCTCCCACATGACTCGAGCAGATCAGAATCACCGTCGTACCGTCGTACGCGCGTGCGATCTGCTCGATCGTCACGGCGCCGTGCATGGACCACGATCCCCATCACCCACCCGACCAAGGGCAGAGCCAACGATTGGCGCCGCTATCCGCTTGGGGCTGATGAGGCCATTGCTTCAGAGCTGCAGTTCCGACCGAGTCGGACGACCCGTCGGCGCCACCAGCCAGTCGGCAACACTGACGGATCTGACCGACGCCGAGTGGTTCATCATAACCGCGGCTGGTAGTCGCACGTGGTCACGCGGTGGTGTGGCGGACCGTTGGACGGCCGGCCGTCACAACCGCGGCTAGTTGTCGCACGTGGTCACGTGGTGGTGTGGCGGACCGTTGGATGGCCGGCCGTCATAACCGCGGCTGGTAGTCGCACGTGGTCACGCGGTGGTGTGGCGGACCGTTGGACGGCCGGCCGTCACAACCGCGGCTAGTTGTCGCACGTGGTCACGTGGTGGTGTGGTGAACCGTTGGACGGCCGGCCGGCCGGTGTTTATGCTCGATGTTGGGTTTTGTCAACACGCCGCGCCCGCTGGCGAGCCCCAGCCGTGCGGCCGTCCGTTGGCTCTGCTGACGTACCGCCCGACCACCGCTGCCGACCAGTCTCAGCGGCGCGGCGTCGGCGGCCGGCGAGCCCGCCCTCACTGCGCGGAAACGTCTCACTTGGCTCGGCTCTGTCCTCACCCGTCCGACTCCGCCCTGTCTCACCCTGTCCCGCTCAGCCTTGCTCAGTCGCGCAAGGCCTGACCTCGTCTCGCTCTTCCTCACCCTCTTCCTCACCCTGTATCGCTGGTCCTTACCGTCTTGCTCGGCCTCACCGTCTCGCTCGGCCTCATCCTGTCTCGATCGGCCTCACCCTGTCTCGCTCGCCTCACCCTGTCTCGCTCGCCTCACCCTCTCGCTCGGCCTCATCCTGTCTCGATCGGCCTGTTTCTTCCTAACTCCGCTGCATCCATCCACACCTGGCTTCGCCTTGCCACCAACGATCGCCGCCGTCGCCAGCGTCGTTTGGTGGTGTGGTGGCCTCTCCCCGGCGCGGGTTGGGGCTGACTGGAGCTGGCTGCGGCTGACTGGGGCTGGTTGGGGAGGACTGGAGCTGGCTGCGGCTGACTGGGGCCGGCTGCTGAGGGCGGTGGTGACTGCCGCGCCGTACCCCATCGACGGCCAGCTGCCGCTGCCCCTTGGTCCGTCACCGGCGGTCGTTAGCCGGCGGCCGGTGCCCTGATCGGACGGCCAGCTGCCGCTGCCCCTTCGTCCGTCACCGGCGGTCGTTAGCCGGCGGCCGGTGCCCTGATCGGACGGCCAGCTGCCGCTGCCCCTTCGTCCGTCACCGGCGGTCGTTAGCCGGCGGCCGGTGCCCTGATCGGACGGCCAGCTGCCGCTGCCCCTTGGTCCGTCACCGGCGGTCGTTAGCCAGCGGCCGGTGCCCTGATCGGACGGCCAGCTGCCGCTGCCCCTTCGTCCGTCACCGGCGGTCGTTAGCCAGCGGCCGGTGCCCTGATCGGACGGCCAGCTGCCGCTGCCCCTTCGTCCGTCACCGGCGGTCGTTAGCCAGCGGCCGGTGCCCTGATCGGACGGCCAGCTGCCGCTGCCCCTTCGTCCGTCACCGGCGGTCGTTAGCCGGCGGCCGGTGCCCTGATCGGACGGCCAGCTGCCGCTGCCCCTTGGTCCGTCACCGGCGGTCGTTAGCCGGCGGCCGGTGCCCTGATCGGACGGCCAGCTGCCGCTGCCCCTTCGTCCGTCACCGGCGGTCGTTAGCCGGCGGCCGGTGCCCTGATCGGACGGCCAGCTGCCGCTGCCCCTTCGTCCGTCACCGGCGGTCGTTAGCCGGCGGCCGGTGCCCTGATCGGACGGCCAGCTGCCGCTGCCCCTTCGTCCGTCACCGGCGGTCGTTAGCCGGCGGCCGGTGCCCTGATCGGACGGCCAGCTGCCGCTGCCCCTTGGTCCGTCACCGGCGGTCGTTAGCCGGCGGCCGGTGCCCTGATCGGACGGCCAGCTGCCGCTGCCCCTTGGTCCGTCACCGGCGGTCGTTAGCCGGCGGCCGGTGCCCTGATCGGACGGCCAGCTGCCGCTGCCCCTTCGTCCGTCACCGGCGGTCGTTAGCCGGCGGCCGGTGCCCTGATCGGACGGCTCCCAGCCTAGTGACAAAACGTGCCCGTACCCACCTCCGCCGGTCTTTACTTGCGTTGTACTGTTATGTCTGTTGACGATTGCACCGTAAGCAACGCATAGACCGCCAAAAACAAACGGTGTCTCCTGTAGCCGTGCTCCTCGATCTTGATTTCGATCGTTCCTGATACTTTTTCTGAGAACGCTTCACTTGTGCTATTTCGCCCGAAGCACACATTTTCATTTTGTACTCCTACTTTCAGTTGTTTGCCCAATTAGGTCATTATTGACTGTAATATGCGACGTGCTGGACTACTACACCTGGTTCTATTTCTTGTTCAGCATATATTTACAATCAATAATTTCCAGTATGTTATTTAATCCTGCGCAGCAGGTTTCTCCAAGCGCAGCTTCAATCCCTTTTTCGTTAATTAAGTTATGGAAGAGGTAAAGTTATGGCGTCAGTTTGAATATCACTGGAATAAGAATGGAACAAAACCGATGAAGCTGAAGAGAGAAATGGTGCTTTGGGGCAACATACTCCAATGTTCCGATTCGGAGCTCATCGAAGCCATTTTGTCATGTGCCGCGTAGCATGGGCACCACAAAGAAATGGGAAGACGCCTGATTAGACAATGCTGATACTTCCATATCTACACCATGGTTCTGTGTATCCTGCTTTTCAAAATTGAAAACACTGCTTGGGATTGTCCATACTTATCACCCCAGTAGTAGATTACTTGTTACAGTATAAATCGGGTTCAGTCGACAGTGTTTTGGTCGTGACAAGACTGTTTTATTGCTGTCAATGTTATTATTTAGGAAGTTGAAGTTGTGTGAATTTCCAAATATTCTTCAGGTTTAAATGGTTTAGGACTGTCGGCGGAGACATCATTCAATGCTGGATTAGAGCTGAAATCTTTCAGTCCAAAAATGTCCGGGTATTTGTAGTAGAAACCGTGTCGCAGTAGGTATATTCCCGTCGCAGAGTATTATAAAATGTGTTGCGTGTAAAGAAAGCATACGACCTTCAATATACCAGGAGGTGCTGAGTTGACATCAAAAGTAACGTTAAGGATTATACTTTATTACTCAACGTTTCGGCCAGGGGCCATCGTCAGGAGGCCCCTGGCCTCCTGACGAAGAAAGGTGGCTCTCCTGACGATGGCCACTGGCCGAAACGTTGAGTAATAAAGTATAATCCTTAACGTTACTTTTGATGTCAACTCAGCACCTCCTGGTATATTGAAGGTCGTATGCTTTCTTTACACGCAATGTCTAAAACCCAGGAGCATCTAAGAGCCATTCTTCGTTGTATTAAATAAAATGTGTTGTTATATGCAAGCGTACTAAGTTGCTCTACCGCGAGGTTCCTTCCTCTGGACTTATCAATGCTCTCAAAGAACCAGGTGACTACGTCCTATATTGAGCGCCCATTGCGCGCGCACCAGCCACCCCTGCACCACCAGCAACACGCGGCGACTGCTCGGCACCCGCGGACCACGTGTCAGCCATCCCTGCAGCACCAGCAACACGTGGCGACTGCCCGGCACTTGCGGGCCACATCAGCCCTCCCTGCAGCACCAGCAACACGCGGCGACTGCCCGGCACCCGCGGGCCACGTGTCAGCCGCACCGTCACTAACACCAGCCGCCGGCAGCCGGCAACGTCACTGTGGCCGGGTCACGTCACTGTGTCCGGGTCACGTCACTGTGGCCGGGTACGTCACTGTGGCCGGGTCACGTCATGTGGTTATTGGGCCGGTTACGACACTGTGGACCGTTGACGTCACTATAGCCGGGTCGCGCAATGTGCCGTCACGCCGATTGGTCGCGGGCGAAGAGTAGCGACAGGTGAGATTCGAACCCACAATCTTACTGTGGCCGGGTCACGTCATTGTGGCCAGGTCACGGCGCCGCGCCGGCCGGCCCAGACACCAGCCGGGTACAAAGGTGGCCGCCTTGCCAACCACTCACGTTGCATTTTCCCCACACGGTCGGAGCAGCCCACGCGACCTGACTTGCGCGCAGTCTTCCCGAGCGAGTGCAGACGTCTGTCGGTCCAGTCGCGACGGAAGCGCCTCGCCAGAGCATGCCGTCGTCTCGGGCTCGTCACGCACCCGCGTCCGCACGACACGAGCCCGACTCGGCCCCACGTCCGCACGACACGAGCCCGACTCGGCCCCACGTCCGCACGACACGAGCCCGACTCGGCCCCACGTCCGCACGACACGAGCCCGACTCGGCCCCACGTCCGCACGACACGAGCCCGACTCGGCCCCACGTCCGCACGACACGAGCCCGACTCGGCCCCACGCCCGCACGACACGAGCCCGACTCGGCCCCACGTCCGCACGACACGAGCCCGACTCGGCCCCACGCCCGCACGGAGGCTCGCCTGGCTCAGGCCGCGAATGTGTGCTGCCGACGTCGTCCGGCTCGGCCGCACTCTCCACCGAGGGAGGTGTCGGTGTTGCGGGACCCGGCAACGTCGTTCCGGTCAGTCGCTCTGCGGGAACTCGCTCGCGTCCCGTCATCGAAGCGGTGCGGTGCCGATCTGTTCCGCCGCACCATCTGGCGTGGATCTGAGGGAAGCGTCGGCAGCTTTGGCAGTCTGTCGGCTCGCTCGTCAGGTACGCTGATGCACCTGTTGTGCACACAGCGAAGCCGAACAACTCTATGCAGGGCACGTCAGTGTTGCACTAATCCCAGTTTCGGGTAATGTCTCTCTCCTGCATCCTCTGGACCGCCTTCTTCAGAGGATGGTGTGCTCCTCCTGTCATCTTATTGAAGCGGTCATGTCATCCAAATATACTTGTTCAACAAGACCTTCGAGCGCACATTTTCATCTTCTGGAAGCACTGAGGCATACTTGTCGCATCCCGGCGGTGCTGTTAGGATCTGGTTCGCCCTAGTAAAATGTACGTTGTACTCTTCGCCCGCGACCAATCGGCGTGAGAGATTGGCGACGCTACATGACTCAACGGTCGACGTGTCGTAAAACCAATAACCAAAGTATACGTTGTGGGCAGGAAGCCTGTAGTAAGGCTAAGTACATGTATCGAATTTTACGCGTAATTACTTGCGCATTGTTATCTACTGCGTTGTACTCTCCATTGGGAAAGCCACTGTGGTTCTTTGTCGCAAATTGTGCGAGTGCAGGCGGCGCGCGATCTCCAGGAGCCTCGGATCATCACTGACAGAGGTTGTCTGGTGGAGGCACATCCATGGAGACAACTGGCCAAAGCACACGCGGTCGGTGCAGCATGGAGGAAATAATTGTGCCTTTGGCCACATGGGCTCATGACCCATGAGCCGTACTCAGTTGAAGGGAGACGGTTTCCGAAATCTAAGGGAACTCACCGTATGAAGTGTGTCTAAAAGTATGGTTGGGATGTACACTACAATTGTTGTTTGTTGAAATATTGCGGGGGACATGCCCCGTATCCCCCAGAGAACACATTCATGCTTAGTCCGAACCAGAGCTATGGGCACAAAATGACCTTGCTGTCGACGTGCCCCTAAACAGCAATCCGCCACCACCACCACCACCGAACCACAGCCAGATGTACGGTAGACCCACGTGACACCAGTGCAGTGGAGTCGTGATTTTGCCGCACCGGATCTTGAGACAGAAAACAGAGCCCGTCTGTTTTCCCTCCCGGCAGAGGCGGCGGAGGCGAATTTAACAATAGTCGTATGACAGCATATAGCTTCTATAACATATAATATATGGCAACATATGGCCCACACTGAACATTCTGGACCAAAAATGCATTATGGATCTCGTCTGAGCAGAATTCACCACAAACGGGTATGTTGTTTAAATAGCATTGCATTGAGAGGTGGCGTACGTATATGCATATTGTCACTATGCATTAACTCTCCGACCACTATCGCGGCGCTGATGAAGTAAGCCTTTGTCGCATTAATATCCCGCTGCGTGTGAACAGATGGGTCTGTCGACGGCTCCTCTCTCCTCATGATTCATCTACCCGCCCTCTGGGACTCCGCCCGGCAAGCCGCCATCTCCGTCGGCGCACAATGGCAGCCGCTGCCTGGCTGGCTCTGACCGAGACTGGCTCTGACTGGCACTGGTTCTGACTAGCACTGGTTCTGACTAGCACTGGCTCTGACTGGGATTGGTTCTCAGTGGAAGTGGTTCTCACTGGGGCTGGCTCTGACCTGGACTGGGACTGGCTCTGAACTGGACTGGTTCTGACTGGGGCTGGCTCTGACCTGGACTGGGACTGGCTCTGAACTGGACTGGTTCTTGCTGGGACTGGCTCTGACTAGGGCTGGCTGTGACCTGGACTGGCTATGACTTGGACTGTTTCTGACTGGGACTGGCTCTGACCTGGCACTGGCTCTGCACGAGACTGGCACTGGTTCTGACCGCGTCTTTCCGTTGGCAGCTGCAGCTCGCAGCTGCGGGGCGGCAGCTGGAGGAGGAGCGCACCGATAAGCTGGAGGTGCAGGACGAGCTGGGTCGCACCACGGCCCGGGTGGAGCAGATGCTGATGCGCATGGAGGTGGTGGAGCTGGAGCTGCAGGAGCACCAGCAGAGTCTGCTGCACTCTGAGCAGCGTGCACACGACGCCGACGTCAGCAGCCAGCAGCTGCAGCAGCGGCTGGACCGGTCCCAGGCGGCTGTCCGACAGCTGACGCAGGTATATCCCGCTACCGGTCCGACAGCTGACGCAGGTATGTCCCGCTGGACCGGTCCGACAGCTGACGCAGGTATGTCCCGCTGGACCGGTCCGACAGCTGACGCAGGTCCTGACCGGTCCGACAGCTGACGCAGGTGTGTCCCGCTGGACCAGTCCGACAGCTGACACAGGTATGTCCCGCTGGACCGGTCCGACAGCTGACGCAGGTATGACCCGCTGGACCGGTCCGACAGCTGACGCAGGTATGTCCCGCTGGACCGGTCCGACAGCTGACGCAGGTATGCCCCGCTGGACCGGTCCGACAGCTGACGCAGGTATGACCCGCTGGACCGGTGCGAGGCGGCTGTCCGACAGCTGGGAAATGATGGTGACATTTAGAGTCCCCCAGAGACCAGTGCCCTGCTCAGTTATTCGACGCAATCTCGACTTGGGATGGGAAAGTTCATTGCCAATTGCGAAGCTGAACAGCACCAGTACCCATATATAAATGTTGACAATGGGAAGGGGAAGTATGTGTTGACCGGGGGAGAGGGAGTGGTCTGACCGAGGGAGTGAACAGATTTTAGAGGAAATCCTAGGAGGAGCATTCCACATAGCAAGAGGAGAAATGTGTAAGGAAGCTACGGAGAATCCATCCCTTAAGCACCTATCCACACAATCGCCTTGTTTCAAATACCATTTAGTGAGAAAACACGAAGTCGTGCTGATGGCTTCGACGTTGAAGCCATAATATGTGATGTATTGAGACAACCACATGGCAAATCCCTGTCGGCCCTGTACATGCTTCAGCGTGTGCCGTCCTGCTAATTCCTGCTGCAGTAGCCTGTGACCCGTGTGTGTGTGTGTGCTGACCTGCGCTGTGCTGACCTGCGCGTTCTGCGCTCAGGACCTGGACAAGTCGGTGGCGGCGCAGAAGACCCTGCTGCAACAGGTACAGGAGACTGAGGCCGAGTCGCGCGAACTGCACGAGTTCATGCAACTGGAGAAAAACGCACTGGGCGATGCACTCAGGGAGTTGGAGAGCGAGGTGAGGGGAGGTGGCTCACGTGTGGTGGCGGACTGGCCGACTGCGCATGCGCCCACCACCTGCCACTGTCGACTGGCTGACCGCCCAGCATTCCGCGCCCTGCCAACCCCCCACCCCACACACACACAGAATGCTGACGCACGCTGTGTGTTGTGTCCCTGCCGCCTCAAGGCGACGAATGTCAAGCTGGCGCTGACAGGACACCGGTGTCGACCGCCGGTGGACAGCCACACCGGATTGGTGTTGACCGATTCTGAGCAGCGCTGTCAGCGAGCGAGACACAGCACCGCCGACAGGGGCTCGTCCCACGCGGCACGCCCTGGTCTCAAAGGCAGACAGTTGATGCCTTGCCGGAGCATGTTTGACAACGATAACAATGGTGGAGTCGCTTGGTTTGCAGTGTCACCCGCACGAGCATCACCAGCACTGCTAACAGAATGTCTGGGTCTGCCCCATTGTTCATTGAATGTGCCCTGAAGAACTAGACGCTTGCATGACAGGATCTATTTGCCTCGTTCCGACTGGTGTTTAACGCATTACGAGCCACTGGGAAACTGGACACTGATGCAACCATACAGCCTTCCTGCATTTGCCTCTTCACAAAGCTTACTTATTTATGATTTCTGTAATGGTATCGTCTAGTTAGCCTATTGTATGTAGGATTCGAAGATAAACACGTGGATTTCATAAAGTATTTTTTTTTAAAACTCCAAACAGAATCACGTGGGGTTCAGAAAGGATTTCGAAGCTCCAAACAGACCATAGATATATGTGGGAGAAAAATGTGTTGTTTGTTGAAAAGTTATAATTGTAATGTCTAACCTAAAAAGCGGAACGGTAAAATAGTATCGTCTGTTGCGATGTGTATAGTTTTGGTATGCCGTTTCTGCTTGGTGTATCAAGTCCGCTGTGGTCGTATCTCAGCCGACATATCTGATAAGAAGCCTCCTGCTGCATTCATGATAGTAGCCGAGCCATTTCTTAAACACTCGAGCAGTATCCACGCAGGGGCGAATCCAGGAATAATATCGGCTTGGGGTTGGGGATCATTTCCTCGGAGGGGCGCCTTGGGCGGAAAATGCGTTGAGCGGTGAGGTGCACTCAAGCCGTCCTGACAGGGCGTCTTTTCACGAGAAGGGGGCACGTGCTCTCAGTGCCCCCATGTATCTCGGCGCCATGTACCCACGACATGGCTGAAGTCATGTATGCCCTATACGGCTACGGCCCCGCCCGTGCACCTGGCGGCGTCAGCCAGTAATGCAATGTGCATCACGGGCGGATACGCGGGCATGTGCTCCCCATGGAAAGGTGGCGCCTCTCCGTCCGGGAAAGGCGCCTCTTCAGGAAGGTTCGAGTGCGCACCTCCTCCCCCCCCTTCGCTGAATGGATTTTGCATTGCATCCAAAGACGGAAGAAGAAAGGGCGTTCCTTCAGTATGCTAGAGTGCACCTTCTCCCCCTCGCTGACGATTTTTTTTCGCCGAAGGTTTCCCTCCGAGGAAATGCCTCTCCTGCCAGTGAAAACATCTTTTATTGGAACGTGGCAATCTGACGCGTGTCTAAGCAAGTTTGTTATGGGTGCAATATAACCCACATGGGTTGACGCACCCTAAAACCCCAATAATAATCATCATCATCAGATCCGCCTCTGGTGCGCATGACACGATATGGCCGTCCAGGGGACATTGGTATTCACAATCACTTGGTAATTCACAAGTATGCCGATCGGCAGTGTCTGCTGTTGCAGCTATTTGTGGCGTTTTTTTCCTCATTTTAATGGCATTAGTCTGATTATGTTCAGGATAATGAAATAAAGCAAACCTGACGCCGGTTGGAGGCTGCCAAATGGTATGAGGAAAATGGAAGTACAAGTTTGAAAATGTTTTCGAATCATGTTGATGGTTGCATTCTGCTGTCATGCTCCACTATCTGGTTGCATGTCAGACAGAACCATCAGTGCGTGCACATTTCGATAGCTTCGAGTAACTTTGGATTCCGTACATGCTGCTCGGGCAGGACAGCCACTGCGCCCGCTCGCGCCCCCAATCCTCATCATCTTTCCCAGATATGGTGAGAGCGCTGCACAAAGGCGTAATACGTGCGCAGCCCAGCAGACTTGAGTCGCTCCAGTGACCACACTATCCTCTCAGCCGACGGTCGAGTGAGCCATGTGGGACGACGCACGGGTCGGCACACGGGGCAGTGTCCCGCACCGCATGACTGCATGACGGTGGCTGAGAGGTGTATGCCCGTGCACTACCAGCCGTTGTGTCGCACTCTGCACGGCGCCGGCTGGGGTGTTACACAGTGCACATTTTCTCTCTCTCTCTCTCTCTCTCTCTCTCTCTCTCTCTCTCTCTCTCTCTCTCTCTCTCTCTCTCTCTCTCTCTCTCTCTCTCTCTCTCTCTCTCTCTCTCTGTCTCTCTGTCTCTCTCTCTCTCTGTCTCTCTGTCTCTCTGTCTCTCTTTCTCTCTGTCTCTCTCTCTCTGTCTCTCTGTCTCTCTGTCTCTCTGTCTCTCTGTCTCTCTGTCTCTCTGTCTCTTGTCTCTCTGTCTCTCTGTCTCTCTGTCTCTCTGTCTCTCTGTCTCTCTGTCTCTCTGTCTCTCTGTCTCTCTGTCTCTCTGTCTCTCTGTCTCTCTGTCTCTCTGTCTCTCTGTCTCTCTGTCTCTCTGTCTCTCTGTCTCTCTTTCTCTCTTTCTCTCTGTCTCTCTGTCTCTCTGTCTCTCTGTCTCTCTGTCTCTCTGTCTCTCTGTCTCTCTGTCTCTCTGTCTCCCTGTCTCTCTCTCTCTCTCTCTCTCTCTCTCTCTCTCTCTCTCTCTCTCTCTCTCTCTCTCTCTCTCTCTCTGGTCTCTCTCTGGGGGGCGTGCACGATATGGTCGGTGAGCAGCGGGGTTGGTTGCGAGGCGTCGCCTCGGGGTGGTCCCTGTGTTCGAGGTGTGTGTTCGCCAGGGCTCTGACCGGAGTGCCCCTCAGGCGGCCAGCTCGAGGACTGCGGCGGCTGCCAGCGAACACGCCGCGCGGGAGAAGGACGAGCGTTGTCTGCATCTGGCGCGACTGGCCGAACAGCGAGCGTAAGTCGCGCGCAGGCTCGGAATAGTCGTGTCTGTGGCCGTTGGTGTCTGTCGCTTTACTGGCCAGCGGGCATCGCTGCGCTCGTTAAAGAAATTAGGAAGCATTAGCCACGCTACTGGCGGTAGCTCTGGCCGGCAAAAAGTCTGCAAAATGTGAAAAAGACCCAACAGTTGATTAAGTTCTGAATTCACAACATTAGGTGGACGGCCACAAAATCAATTTAATCCGGGTCTTTCATACAACTACTCCAGCGTCCCTTATGCTCCCACATGGAAAAGTGACACTTGAAATTTGCCGAATAATAGAGAATGTTGAGATCCGTTCGGTGCTTCCTGCATGGAGGGCATTATTACCATGCACAGTATATACTTTCAAATTGATCAAATTCAAATTCAAATTGATTAAAATTTCAAATTTCAAATGATGTAGAAGTTTGATAAATCGTATTATGTTTCGGGTGCAATCCATTGTCACATACATTCAAAGAAGTGGTATCATTCGACACTTAAAATCGCAGGGTAACGCATGAACAATACACACATCAAAGCTACACAAGGGCACTTCTACGAAGAGCAAAAGCTATCAAAAACAAATTGTAATATGACAATGGACTCGTTCACCTTACCGAATGTCAGGATGAAAGGTTACTGTTCAACTTAAGTCTGCATTCGCGAGTGTACATGGACCCAGTAATTCTACGTCCGGCGTGGTCTTTGCATGTTTTAATGATCTCTAAAGAGAGTGGTATCATGACAGAAGGTATGCTGCTACTGCTGGAGGCTTCTTTAAAATGGTGTTCTGGCCGGGCTTCCTAATCTCGGTTTTGGGTGGTCGTAGGTCGATTTGTTGGACGGAGAGGAGAGCCTTTAGTTTCAGTCACTATATAATGCGCAAAGGGTAACCATTCTGTTTGTAAAGTCGATCGATCTTTTCGGTTGATTTAGGGTTGTCAACCTTGCCTGATAACACATGTGTCTCTCGTCGATGTTCGCGTCGAATACGTGATTCCTTAGTGGTCATCGGATGCGCTGACGAGCAATAAATGGTGGTGACTGAATGATTTGGTTTTATATATAGTCCGGTCGTATATTCGCTGTCACTTGCTACAATTATCAATCAGGGTGTCCAGAAAAAGGAATATATTTCTTGCTGTGTGTCATGCAAGGTCAGCATGAACATGCTGTGTAGGCCATTCAGGTGAGTGCTAAGTTCTGAGGTGCTGTGTCTGTGTAAGAAGTCTAGAAGTTATACGCGAGTGTTTTTCCGTATGCCCAGTGACCATCGTTGTAGCGACAGTATATATTTGGCTTTATCGTGACACTGCTTAGAGCCGTTTGCTCAAGACAACTTTCATAAAAATGATGACCACAGTTGGTGCCATCTTCCTGCCCATTGCTATTCCTGGCCGTTCTTTGTAATGTTCTTTGTCAAATCTAAGTGCGTTATTTTCTACGCAATGTGTTCTGTCGTAGGATATTGCGCCCACTTACATGGCAATTATATCAAGCTCTTACACACCGCGCTGTATTCATCGGAGGCCAGTGCCGAACTACTAGTTCCACGATTGGACGCCAGGTTCGCAAACACGGGAACAGCGCAGGCAATTCCCAGGCGATGCTGTCCAATATACGATCGAGTATGAAACATTACTTTCCCCTGAGTGTGATTAACCATTCCTGCACATGAAATCGAGCAACTTGGGTAGCCGTATTATAGCTGACCTGCTGGGTGCCATGGTCACCATTGCACATCACATCTGTTTTCTGCAGATGGCACGACGACCGCCGACACGAATTCTTTGCTCCATCCGCGCGGGGAGTGACAGCAATCCTTCTGTCACTGGGGCGCACCAAGGTGTGACAGTCCTTCGGTCACTGGGGTGCACCAAGGAGGGACAACGGTCCTTCGGTCACTAGGGCACACCAAGGAGGGACAGTGGTCCTTTGGTCAGGGGAGCACACCAAGGTGTGAGACAGTCCTTCGGTCACTGGGGCACACCAAGGAGGGACAGTGGTCCTTTGGTCACGGGAGCACACCAAGGTGTGAGACAGTCCTTCGGTCACTGGGGCACACCAAGGAGGGACAGTGGTCCTTTGGTCAGGGGGCACACCAAGGTGTGAGACAGTCCTTCGGTCACTGGGGCACACCAAGGAGGGACAGTGGTCCTTTGGTCAGGGGAGCACACCAAGGTGTGAGACAGTCCTTCGGTCACTGGGGCACACCAAGGAGGGACAGTGGTCCTTTGGTCAGGGGAGCACACCAAGGTGTGAGACAGTTCTTCGGTCACTGGGGCACACCAAGGAGGGACAGTGGTCCTTTGGTCACGGGAGCACACCAAGGTGTGAGACAGTCCTTCGGTCACTGGGGCACACCAAGGAGGGACAGTGGTCCTTTGGTCACGGGAGCACACCAAGGATTGACAGCAGTCCTTCGGTCGCTGGGGCAAACCAGACTGCAGTCCTTC